>JAATLQ010013260.1:840-89775 GCA_013421005.1 Heliconius erato x Heliconius himera | reverse complement strand
TGTTATATGTGAAAAAGAATAGGAGGAGGCTTATTTACTATTTATAAAAGATAAAAAGTGACGACTTTAAGGAAAATCCCAATAATATCTAAAGGGATAGACGTTATAATCTGTTAGTGAAACGTTAAACGAGGTATGTCCAAAGTTTTAGCTTTTTATCTTTTGATATAGTTTCTGTCACTAAGATTTGTGACTAAGAGATTATTGAACAAGTGGGTATTTTCGAGACATTGCTTGTTAAGAAACATAACTCAATGCAGTGCTTTGTCTTCTTAACAGAGCGAGGACATGAAAATATATCTTTCCCTCGAGTAGCAATAGAACCCATAACCGTCGCATTCTCAGTCAGAAGCCGCTGTGGCGATGCGCCACGTATTTAATAAGGTAATTTGATAAATTATTATATATTTTCAAGTTTCTTAGTAAAATGTATTTATTTAGAATAGTATTAAGCCTGTACATATAGTAGTTATGAGGTAGTGTTTTTAAATTTTAATTATTGAATTCTTTGTTTAGTCAGAAAATGTTCCGCGGCGTTGGGTTCGGTCTGAGTGATCAATACACGATACAAAATAGGCAAAAAATGGAATTTCGTATTATTTATTAAGTCCACAAATAAGTCCACCAACCAATACATTAAAACTGTCGCGAAGCAATACGGAACGTGTCTTCATGCATTCATAGACTCAGTATATAAAAAAGTGTAGATTCAAAGAAAGAAAGTCATATTTTATTACTTTACATGAAGATTAATGTAATGAGTAAATTCAGAAAGAGCGTGATTTTTTAAATACTAGTTCCTCTTGCGTTTAAGACCATTACTATACTATTAGACATTAAGGCAATACGATCATAATTAAAATATTTTTATCTTTTTATAGCTCCAACCTGGGTTGTATTTTACGTACAGCAGGGAGGCGGGGGGAACCTATGCCCATTTTTCTTAATCTATTCCTACAATTCAGTTGCCTGGAAGGGACCACTTTTAATGATAAGGCCGCCTTTTTACATTTTATAATTTTATATACTATTGCAAATTATATATAATTATATTAACCTGGCGCATTTTTTTATATTATTTATACTTTCACTACTGTTTTAAAGAAGATTTTTAGAGTCCAAAACAAGTACAAATTAATTCTTATCATATAAATTTATTTTTAACTAGCGACCCGTACTCAGCTGTGCCCGCTTAAATATTTTTTTTAAAATGTTTTTTACTTTCGTTTTCCTTTTTTCGATGATTATAAAGACAATATGTAACATTGAAAACTAAAGCTTCAGCTAATTCAATAAAGCAAATTTATCGAATAAAATACTTTATATTGACATAACAATATGATTATTTATGAACCATATTAAATAAATAAAATTAAAAAAAAACCTAAATTGTAAGGGAAGTATGCCAAAATATAATAGTAATAACGCAGCATTTAAAATGCAGACAAACAGACAAAAAAATATTTTCAATTTTTTTTTAAATGGTTTCATTACATAGGTAAATGTCCCAAATGAAAGATTTTCGCACCTATTTCCCATGTACAGACAGCACTCCATTACAATTTTATTATATGTATAGATGTCGAATACTATAAAAAACTATGAAATCAATACGATGAGTACTTACATAGTCATTTATATACCAATAAAAATAAATAGAATAATTTAAAAGCTTAGCCCTATTCTAATCTCAGTCGATGTGGGCGACTCTATTACACTAACCGTAAACGATCGCTAAATACTTTATAAATGAGATCAATTAAATATTGTTGGCGCCGTTCTACTCTCTCGACATATTAGACTAATTGGATTGCGGTTTTTGTTCGAGTACAGTGTTTAAATCTTTGTAATAGTTATTTAAACGGACTTTAACGCTGTTAAAGTCCGTTAAACGTTTGTGCCATAATTGGTTAGCTTTTGATTGTATTTTGCAGGTTAGAATCTCGGTATGGTTAAATGAAGTCGAAAAAGTAATAATGTGGTGATGAGTATTGAGGTCGTCGTAACGCAGCGGGACTGCGTTGGACTATGTACGCGAATGTTGCCAGTTCATTTCCAACTTGGCTGGAAAAATTAATTAAATTTTCAGATAAAACGTGACGTATGGTTCCTACACCCTACACTGAACACGTAATGTCTTAAATATTGTGCGGCGCGTGGGGAACGGAATGTCTTAACATTAGAATTGCTATGCTTATAAACGGGATACATCAGAAACAGAAACTGGTGCAGCGTGAATCTAAAATATATGTTCTAGTGTCTAAAATCAAATGATTGACAAATAACACAATCTCTTTACTTATTATTTCTATGAAAGATGGATCAAAATAAAAAAAAAAGATTTTTACATTTTATTTGTTTATTGAGGCCGTCATAGGCAGGGGCACAAGAATATGACGAGTGAAGAGTGGATACGATCCCCACTAATAAACATTTTTTTTTTCCCTCTGGCACCAAAGCAAAAGTCCTACGGTGAGGGAAAGTGAAATCACTAGGTTCCCTCTGCGTACCCTGCTATATTCGGGATACAGCGTAAATCTGATAAAAAAAACAATAAATTTATTTTTTAAGCTACATATTTCGTAGATAATATAGTGCTTTCATATAGAACTCGTTCTCATACAATGTCATACAATAACGTAGTTTGGGCGAGGAGCCTAATGAGGCACTCTGCCTTTACTTGACTGAAAAAACATTCACATTTTGACGTGTGGTATTTGAGGTCATAATTAACATGGCTTGAATACATGCATCTTATGTTTCCCACTATGGCCTGAAATTACTGGTAAAAATGGTCAACTAATACATCTTGGTGTAAATGGGACATTCACATTTGTATAAAAAGTTATGTTAGTCATTTGTTTAAAAATTACTTTAAATTTAGTAAAATGCTATGGCATTTTAGTAATATATGTATTACTGCCAAAAAAATATTTACATATTGAATAAATAAAACCACGTAAAGCCAATGATGTTCATACAATCCGTTTCTTTTGTTGAGTAAAATACGTCAATACGAAAGTTTATATCGAGTTGTAAGCTGAACAATCTATCACGTAGTGTCAGGAACATGTGTGAATTCATCAAGTATACACTGATATTATATTCTTCTAACACTAAGATTGTTAGTGATAATTAATATGATAAAAAAATATAAATAATTAAATAAATTATATTTTAAAGCAATTTAAACGCGTTCTTTCGTTTCAAAAATGGCACACCCTTGAAATAAAATTATTAAAGCCGAATCCGAGAATCTAAACCAAGGTTGTGGAAGCCCTAAAAAGAATCCTAGAGCTCCCGGCACGAGCGATCCTGCGGCGTCTCCATTCGAATCGGGTTTCTCTTTCGATAAGTTAAACAGTACCATCCATATGCAAGGCGCATTTGTCCAGCGTTAAAAAATATATGAGAATCGAATCGAAGAAATCGAAAACCACTCTAGATTGGTTAAGATATTATTTATATAAGTCTGACACCGATCCTGAGAGATATCTTGAGATATTGTTTTAATGATATGAATACAATTGTCATTTCCAAATCAATGACAGAGTTAAAAACCATTTATAAATACGAGCCTAAGTGCGGTATTGGGTTACGCCGAGTGGCGTAACTGGGGAGATGCGAGCGGTGAGCAAAAGGAAAGGGGCATCAAAGTCTTACGATCAATTCTTCTATTTTTTTTCAATCAAAAATCAAGAAATGTACAAGAAAAATGAGAGAATGAAAATGAAAAATACAATCTAGAGGCAAATAAAACAAAATTAAGTGAAATATTGATTTTCTGAGCCTTTGTGGTAAAGTAAGGTGTCAAGAGAGATGAACATTAGAGATGTAGGTTATGTTACGAATAACAATAGAAAGACCCTTTAATTTTTTTTTAATTTTGAAAATGTGATTAATGACTTTGCTAATTGCTAGTAATAAAGCGCGTAATGTCCGTTTTTAAACTTTTGCAATATTTTTACCAAAATCTAATGTTATAACTTATATATAGTTATTATAGTTTTGAAGCAATAAAAAATTATATAACTACTCTATTGTGTTTTCAAATTTGAAATTATTTTGGCCATTTTAAAGGGCATTAAATCCTAAGCTGCACCAGGCAGCAAATACCCTAGCTGCGCCACTGGTTACGCCACTCAGCAAGTAAGTTATATAAATGGCTAAAAGTTGTAATTCGTCCACCTTGTAAACGCCACAAAAGATAAAAATGAAAAAAAAAATACAAAGAGGTAATAATGAAAACGTTTTATGGCGTGAAGTGCCTCAAGTCAGTTTACTAAAAACCCTGAAGCCATGGGATGTTTTAAATATGTAATATAAGTCAGACGCGTTCGTGAACGTTGTATCAACTGATTTGAATGCAAATTGTCAAGAAATATCCATCTGAGGACTTTCATTTTTTTTTTATATAAAAAATATCGTGTCTCACATCCATTATGCGAATATTTATTGAGGAATCTTTAAATTTATTGTTATTGTTGAAAGTCTCTAGATGGATAGCCAGTTGATCTATAAATTAAGTAAGTTTTATTTTTTTGTTTTGAAATTTAACCTCTAATGTCTTTAAATCTAATCTATTTTTTTAACAATCACAAAACAAGTAAATAAATAATAATAAATTAAAAAATAAGTGCTTTTTATAGAAATATTTTAGAACTAGCTGCCCCCGCGTGGCTTCGATCGTTTAAGTGATTTATTTAATATATAAAAAAATGTTTCACTATTTTAGTATGGATATCTATCTATATACATAGTGCAAGCGACTGCGCTCCTTTTACTTGAGTTACTAAATTGAGTTTTATTTTACATCAATCATTTTTTTTTTATTTAAAATAAAATTATTTATAATTTTTGGCAAAATTTCTTTCGTTTTAATTATATTAGGCTTGAATAAAGCTAGATGAAAACAAAAACATTCTGCTATACACTTATATCTGCTATAGTTAATAAGCCGTAATTTATATATTTAGGAATTTTATTTGTTTTTGCTCACAAAAATTATGGTATTCAAAAGAAAATTGTAGCTATTTCATTCTATCTAGATAGGCGGAAATTCCGGGATAAAGACTTGCCTATGTGTTGCTCCACACCACCATCTTAAAAATAAATTATCATAAAATCATTTTTAGTTCAGCTGACCCGGAGATCATACAAGAAGATTAAAATTTTAAACTTGTTTGTTTGTATTTGAGTATAGTGTAATAGCTTTATACATTAAAAACATGGTTATTTTCAAATCATAGAAAAACTTCGATTTTATTTATATATATAGATATTTTTTAATAAATTACATAAATTAATGGTAAGAAATATCGTATTCACCATCGGTTGAAAACTATTATTAAAATGTTTAACATTGGATTTTTTTCTATAAAAGGAGGAATTTAGGTAAAAGAGATTCTTTTGGGGTATGTGATGAATGGTATTTTTAATATCCTTCACCTTGTTATTTCTCAAAAAAGATGTGCTAGAATTGATGTGATACTTTGTCGGTTAAATAAGAAAGTGGTAAATTAAAAAAACAATAGTAATTTTACAGTACGATTAAAATTATTTTCTTTATAAAATTTGTTTCTTTCTTTCTGAAAGTTTAATATTAATATACAAATAAATCAGCTTCACGCTGTATCCCGCACACAGCAGGGTAAGCAGAAGGAACCTAGTGTTAAGACACTCCGTTCTCCACTTTCTGCCGAATTCTGGAAGCATTGCGTATTGAGTGGCAGAACTCAACGCCGTGCTTAACCTCGACACCAGAGCGAAGAAATGGAAATATAAATTTAAGTAAATATTTCATCATCTCGAGTGGGGATCGAACCCACAACCAGTCAGTTTTACAGTCACACCTCGTGCCGCTGCGCCACGACTGGCCTCCTAAACAATCTATCTAAAAATAGAGTCTAAAAATATCATTAAACATGTCATTAAACATGACTTCAATTTTTAGAATATCAAGTTTATTCAGAAATATTTAAAAGAAAATTTTCATTAGAAGCTTTAGTTTGATGAAAGAATAATGTAATTACGCTGCGTTTATCTTTGTTGACGCAAACTGAAACCTCGGAATTATATTGTATATTATATTGTATTATTTTTTGTTTATAAAATAATTTTTGTAGACAAAGTGAAAGAAATGAGAAAAGGAAGGATTGCACGATCAGTGTAAACGGTGAGATGCAAGTTTATGAAGTGATATATTTGGAATGTATATTTATTACAGAAAGGAATATACGAAATGCGTATTGTTGCATTACTTGGTACGTACGTTGGTACTGACACCTTTATACGGCAGCAAATGTTGGTATTACAGACGAAGAATGAAAGGCGAAATCAGTTAATCATAAGAGGAGGTCATAGTGAGAATGAAGGAGACAATCTTTTGCTTAAATTGAAATTTGAGGCCAGTAGTGGCGCAGTGGCACAGAGTGTGACTGTAAAATCGACTGATGAGTTCGATCCCCACTCGAAGATATAAAATATTTACTTACATTTATATTTTCATTTTTTCGCTCTGATGTCGAGGCAAAGTGCGGTGTGAGTGTCCCTCTGCACACTCTGCTGTGTGCGGGATACAGCGTGAAGCTGATCATATAATTAGTTCAAATAATTAAATATTAAAATTACATAAATTTTCTTGCTTGATACGACTAGATAGATTCTCTCAGCATATCTTGATTGGCGAAATCGTGAAGCTGAAAGAAAATTCAGGTTTTTTACAGTACAGTCCTCGCCAATAAAAAATAATATTTTAAATTTATATTATTTAATTTATATAATATATTAAATTTATATTAGCTATTCTAGTAAAGTAATAATATTAAAACAAAAATGGCAAAATAAAGTAAAAAAGAAGACCGTAACTCTTACGGTCTTCTTTTTTAATTTATTAACATTTTCCTCTTCACTTTGTCTGTTTAATATTATGAGATGTTTACTATCCCTTTCACCTTTAGGTCTTTCATGTGATCGATTGTTGTAGTTTTCTAATATATTTTTTTACGTTTCCTTTTTTGTCTCGTAGAGTTCGTGTAAAATTATATTTATTTTTATTTTGTTACACTATAATAAAACAAATTTTGTTTTTAATCGTGATATAATTTAAATACTAAAAGGTTTTCATTGGCTGGTTTCAGGTATTATAGTTTCTATCCATCCCAAAATTCGAGACATTGCGTGTTGAGTGGCGGATATCAATGAAAAAAAAGCTAGTTCCCGCCATTTTTCAATTGTTTTTCAAACAAGCAAAATTCGATACACTTTAAAGTTTTACTACAGAAAAAGGTAAAGATGCGATAAACGCCGCAAATAAAATTTGTGCGGTGTAAGGACCTAATGCGGTATCAATAAGAGTAGCACAAATGTGGTTCAAGCGTTTCAAGTCTGGAAATTTTAGTGTGAAAGATGAGGTTCGTTCTGGACGCCCTGACACAGATAAAATCAGTACCATCTTTGAGAATATGGAGCAAGAACGACATATAGCTACGACATTGCTGAAGAACTGGATGTTCTGGATCATAAAACAGTTTTACATAATTTACGAAAGTGTGGGTACAAGAAAAACTTGACATTTGGATACCACATGATCTCACTGAGAGAAACCTAATGCAACGTGTTTCCATTTGCGATTCTATGTTGAAACGTAAACATTTCGAACCATTCCTTAAACAGTTGATGATAAGAATATGCGAAAAAGATGATGAAGCATGGTTAAGCCCGGGCTTTGCCACGGCCTGACTCGGAACAAAGTGATGCTATGTGATGCTACCATCCTACGATTGGAAAGGAATGAGCTTTTGTCACCGGGTAAAATTATCGATTCTGACCTCTACATTCTAACATTTTTTTTTCCTTTGTACAATACGAAAATACTTTTGCCCCGACCTTCAGCGTCAATGTAGTTAAGTTAAGCAAATGAAAAATAATAATGAAATTTTAATAAACTTATTTAAAAAAGCTGCTTCACGCTGCTTGCTTTTACTAACATAGCAGGGTACCTAGAGGGAACCTAGATTTATGAAACTCTGTTTACTTGTTAATTGGCGGAATTTAACGCCACGTTTCGTTTCCTTACCAGAGCGGGGACATTAAAATAATTACTCGCCAGTGGTAATCGAATCGTTTGCTAAGAATAATATAATTTTAAAGTCGTCAGCAAAGTATTACGTTGCACCATCTTGTATTTCACAAGGCATTTGAATCTGACATTAAAACTATAAAGAGCAATCGTATAAATATAATCAATTTATAAATGATGATTTCTTTGTAGTATTGAAATACTGAAAATGGGGCCAGTCGTGGCAAAAATTAATTTCCGCCGCATAACTCGCAATTCCTCTAGAATTCGGCGGAAAATGGACAACGGAAGTGTCTTAAGAGGGCCAGAGTACCTTAACACTAGCTTCTCCGGTTCCCTCTGCCCACCACCTGTGTGCGGGACACAGCGTTAAGCTAAAAAACAGAACATGGACATATTGTCTTGTTTAGAAACGACTGTCACTGTTCACATTGTACAGTCACTGACTATATCTATACATGGCTATATGTAACAAAATTTAATGTTACGAGTTCTTATAAACGTTATACGAAGTGAACTTTAATGAGATAAAATATATCTAAAAGAGGTAAATCCCTATTTTTGCCTTTGTGCCTAAAAATGTCAAAATTAATAATGTTTTTATTTAACTAAGACTACTACTAAATGTATTTCCTATTTTCTTCATAAGGAAAGATTGTCTATAACAACAACATTCAAAGATTAAGTTTCTAAAAAGTGCTTTCCAATTACTATTTAATACTAGGGATCCTGGTTCAATAAAGTAAATAAAACAGCAATGGTGTCTCATCTCAAAGCGACTAGAATTTCAAAGTCTTCCTGAGCTACTAAGGGAACGCGCAACGAGATCACGAAAAATGCATAGCTATCTCAATATCTGACTCCGGTACCCTTAGTGAATATTTTTTTATTATTATATTTTATTAGACCATAAAAAAAGACTGAAAAGTTTTAATTTAAATATTATGATAAAATGTTTCACATAGGATTTAGATGTCTCACGCTGTACCCTGCAAATAGCAGGGTAGGCAGATCAAATAGTGTAATTTTGCAATAAATTGCATCTTCAGAATGTCTACCATTTAATAGTATAAAACCAGCCAGTTACATTCAGTATAGCCAAAGAGGTTTGATTACTAATAATACATTCAAAATACGAAAATACTTTTGCCCCGACATATTATAATACTCGTATGCGTGATAAATAGAGTAAACCTGGCATTATTTCGCTTTATTCCCATAAATTTAAAAATATCTTTCTTGCTATTTCTTAGCGTAATTGAATTTGAAAAATATTAATTATAAGATTTTTGCCATTACCATTTATCTCATACGAATAAGCAGGATAATGTTATAATGAAATATAATTAATATAGGATTTCTTAACAGAAAGTGTAATAGTTTCGCGGAACCGGTGACGTTATCACTACCCTGCAGGAGCGCGGGCCTTGAAATTATTACATCAAAAAGTGGATAAATCAGGAATATATGTAATAACTTTTATTTAGGACTTACCAAATGATATAATGTAGTTGTTTTTTTATTCAAAAAATACACATAACCTATAACTAAGTATTAATATATAATCTAAATTTTTGTATTTTTAGCACTTGATAAAAATTCAAAATTTAGTATTAAAAAAGATATTATTAATTCAAATATACTTTTGTAAGCACTTCGTCTAATGAACATAAAGTTATTCACCAGCTCGGAAGTAAGTTCAACTGAGATGAATCGGCAAGAAACTTAACAGTAGCTCTTTTCAATGTTACTATTAATTATACTTAAACCGGTAGCGACCCCGAGAAATTGAAATTTAAAGTAGAGGGGGGCACATTCGAACGATTTTTAAACTTTGTATCATATCTAAAAATTCTACGGTTTTTAACTTCTTTACTATTTCACAATGCTTAGTCCAACTATTGTGCCACAGAATCGTAGCATCATATGTAGAAAAATATATAAGATAAAGGTGCAATATCAACTTTAGTAGCAGTATTCAAATGTTCAAAGCTGCCCCTCTTGCGGGGTAGCTTAGAACATATATGGGGCAGTTTTGAACTATCATCGAATTTAATGAAATTAATAGGCTTATCAAACTTTTAAGTAACTTTATTAATAAACTTAATATGAGAAACGATGGAGATCAAATATCAGTACCATGTTAACTTAAAAAAATAATATACCTAGTTTAATATTGCGGCCGGTCGTGGCGCAGCGGCACGAGGTGTGACTGCAAAACCGACTGGTTGTGGGTTCGATCCCCACTCGAGGAGATGAAATATTTACTTAAATTTATATTTCTATTTCTTCGCTCTGGTGTCGAGGTTGAGCGCGGCGTTGAGTTCTGCCACTCAACACGCAATGCCTCCAGAATTCGGCAGCAAGTGAGGAACGGAGTGTCTTAACACTAGGTTCCCTCTGCCACAGCAGGGTTGCTGTGTGCGGGATACAGCGTGAAGCTATTTTTTTTTTATATTGCGATTGTACTAGTACTAGTGTTAAATAACTTTAATATTATTAATAGACTTTAAAAAACGTACAAACAAAAAGGTAGCTTTGGCTTCCTAGAAGTAATGAACATTATGGGATCAATCATAGAATAAATCTAATATTATGAAAATAAAACAAAATATTTTTTAAATAAACAGCTTACTACCCTAATTTGAACTTAGAAAAATTAAATTTAAAGGAAAACATAGATGTAGTATATGACGCAACCAACAACTGAAATTGGGGGAAGTAGTCTACGTAAGAAATAAAAGTTAGCTTCACGTTTTATACCGCACACAGCACGGTATGCAGAGGGAACCTAGTGTTAAGACATTGCGTTCCCCACTTTCTGCAGAATTCTGGAGGCATTGCGTGTTGAGTGGTAGAACTCAACTAAATAAATATAAATATATAATAAATTTAAGTAAATATTTCATCTCCTCGAGTGGAGATCGAACCCACAACCAGTCGGTTGTACAGTCACACTTCGTGCCGCTGCGCCGTGACTGGCCTTAACTCTAGTCTACGTAAGACTTTTGAAAAACTAACGTAGCACTTGTCCTCTTTCTCAAGAAAGAAAAAAAAATACAAGCTACTTTTTTATTATTCACAGATGATGAGACATTCGCTAAAACGAAGTCTCCAATATTTATTAAGTTGTAGTCTAATTCCATTTCGTAGTCTTCATACGCACAGATTTTAGTATCTTCATTCTCTTCACAGTAAATTGTCACTTTTTCTTCTGTTTCCAAATGCATTTTTGAGTCAGTTTCTTGTAAAGAAAAGTTAATTATAGTTTTGTTTTTCTTTCGCGGTATTTTTTTACATATAATAATATTCAAAACTGCCCCCTTTATTTTGTTCAAAGCTGCCTCAGTGGTAATTAAAAAATTACAAACGTTTTTTTTTCAAGTAAATGTTTAAAAATTGCAGTGATTTCTAGTTTATTGCATGATATATGAAACATTCTAACTAAAAGAGGAAAAAATAAAACCATATAACCTTGAATTGGATCCCTGCGATCCTTACGCGCTTATTTAAAAATGCATAAAATTTTACTCAAAATCAAACACTCCTCGTAACTCAACAACTGGCTCTCATATATCAACGGTGGCAAGGGTCACGTGTGCAGGTTAGTGCTGCCACTACTCAAAAAAAATCTACCAAAATTTCTTTTTAAAATAGCTCTATTAACACATATTTTCAAAGGTGCCCCTGTTCAAAGCTACCCCCCTCTCCCCTATACGTTTTTATCCAATAAATATTCCTCAGCGTTACAATAAAATTTACTTATTAGTATTGTAAATATTTTGTAATGGCAAACTAAGAATACTTTACGGAATTTTATTATAGACATGTTTACTCAGTTCCGTATAAGAATTACATCGGTGTCCTTCATTATTTTTCTACAATATAAATACATTATAGCTTCACGCTGTATCCCGCATGAAGCAAGGTAGGCAGAGGGAGTCTAGTGTTAAGGCATTCCGCTCCCTACTTTCTGCCAAATTCTGGAGACATTGCATGTATGGGGTGGAATTCAACGCCCTATAGGCTTTACCCCAACACTAGAGCGAAAAATTGCAAATATTAAATATTTCATTTCTAGTAGTGGGAATCGAATCCACAATCTGTCGCGCTTACAGTCACACACCCGTGTCCTGCCACGACTGGCCACGAATAGAATAAAAATAAACAAAAATAAATCAACTTCACGCTGTGTCCTGCATACAGCAGGGTAGGCAGAGGGAACCTAGTGTTAAGACACTCCGTTCCCCATTTTCTGCTGAATTCTGGAGGCATTGCGTGTTGAGTGGCAGGACTCAACGCATCGCTTTGCCTTGACACCAGAACGAAGAAATGGAAATATAAATTTAAGTAAATATTTAATCTCCTCGAGTGTTCATCGAATCCACAACCAGTCAGTTTTACAGTCACACCTTGTGCCACTGCATCACGACTGGCCTCACAAACAAATAGAATAGATTTATTAAATAGAATTGTTTATACTAAGTTATAAAAACATATAAAAGTAATGACAACGATCTATACCTATACGGGTAGTATGAAAAGGCGCGAAGTGAAAGACTGGCCAGTGGCTAATACACCAACGGCACTGTCTGTAATGGACGCCATCTATTGTTGTTAAACAATAACTTGTACACATTGTTCATAACTTCTGTTATCTCATACGGGACCTAACTTCGTATTTATAGACTTAGAATTAGGTTAATGTGTTATTAAGTTTCTTTTGTTCGAGTGCATTTATTTGTTATATTATCTTCGAGCGACAGTTTACATTATGATTTTAAATTATTTTAAATAGTATATAAGGGAAATTAATAAGAACGATATTTATTATATATGTCTTTTTTTATTAAAAAAAGCGATTAGAATTACTATCTTTTCAATCATGGTAAGTTCAATGATTATATCGTATTTTGTGAATAAATAACTTGTTTTCCTTTTAAATCTCTACATTTCTCATATAATTTTTGACTGTCGTCATAGTTTGTGTGATGGATTTTTGTGAATTAATTCTACTCCTTTTCCTGTTATAAATCCAATTTGATCATTATCACTTACGTGACAGGACCCAACGCCTGTTTTACCAGAACTTGACTACGTTATATTCATATTTAAAATATTAAGAATCCTTCCAACTCCAATCTAAACCAGCAATGGTTTTCTCTATCTAAATATAATGCAATGTTTTGTGCTTAGTAACTTCATTGAGAGTTTCGCCAGTTGAATCAATATGCAACCACGTACCTTCAATAGTGCTATGCAGCCTTAGGCAACGACCCACACACGTACATCTTCAAAAGAAATACTTTTAACAAAAAATATACTGTTAATCGAGCTTTTCTTTTGAATGCCATTACCGAAAATAACATTTTGTTTTTACTATTTTTATTATCTTAATATTATTACTTCGGGCTCTTTTCTTATATCTGGTAATATTTTTAAACGCTGGAATTTGCACAAGAAATCTTAATAATAAACTCAGGCTGTCTGCTGGTGTATTTGTTTTAGTTTAGATAGAATTAAAGGTTTTGACAATATCATGTTGCTGTAAAAGAATTCATTCCCCGACCTGGTAAGACGAAACGATACGGTGTCTTTCGGCAACTGCAGTGGCTACAGTACAGTCTTCAAAATAACAATATAATAAAAAATAATAGAATAAAAAAGTATAGAACATAAAATTTCATATGCCGTAGGCTGACATTAATTAAGCCAAAATACGCAATAATGTATGAGGTAACGTTCCGCCTTTGAGTTCATATTATGTTATATTATATTTAGACCATGCAAATGATTTTTTGCACCGAAAATTATGACTATTTCTAAATATATTTTTTTCATATTACTTTTAAATAAGTTTCACGCTGTATCTCGCACACTGCAGAGAGAACCTAGTTTTAACACACTTCGTTCCCCAGTGGCATTACGTGTTGAGAGGCGGAACTCAACGCCGCGCTTTGCTTCGACACCAGAGCGAAGAAGTGGATATATAAATTTAAATAAATATTTCATTTCCTCGAGTGGGGATCGAACCCACAACCAGACGATTTTACAGTCACACTTTGTGCCGCTGCGGCACGACTGGCTTCTTGTTACATTTATAATAATTTTTACTATCTTGATGTGATAAGTGACGTGAAAGTTAAGAGTAGCGGGTGAATGAGTGGTAACGATTTAATGATATTCGAGGAATCCGACATCGCACTTGTAACGTTAGTTCAAGAAGAAGAAGGTTGTGTATACGTGATTTTAATGTAATCAAATCTCTTACGTAGTTAAATAACATATATTATGTACTTTCCTCATCAGATTGCAATATTGGCATGGATAGGACTCAAAACCCCATAATGCTTTTAAGTTTTATATTTATAATTCCTCAGTCAGAGATTTATTATTTAAAACCGAGAAAAGTAATTAAAAGCAGGTACATGCTTTGGCCAAAGATTTATAATTAAAAAGAAAGCTAAGAAAATAATGGTATTTGATATCATCCTAGCCATTATCATATCAGAAGTAGGACTATAAACAATTCGAAGATAATATTTATTATTCCATTAGATATGCGCTATTGCGTCCACGAGGAGTCGTAAACACAGTGCATGTATACTTGTACATATGTGATATTGACTCTTAAATCATATAAATGGTTTTAATTACAACGATACTGTCGTGTCACATTGGGGTAGTTTTCGATAGTACGGTTGGTGGTTGTAAGTTCGATTTCTATTCCGGGCAATGAATTAGAATATAGCGTTGCGTAGAGTACCGTAGAGTCTCGTGCAAAGTCATGAATTTATGTAAAAAGTAGAGAACGCTGTTTTGAAACTAGACTTTCTCTTGTTACACTGCTTTGCTCTATTGCACTCAACATCTCTACAAGCCTATGTAAAGGACAATGGGTAAAAATGTATGGAACCTAGGACCACCCCCCAATAGTAATAAGATGTATGTCATTGGATAGATTATTTCCGTAGGAACAACTTTTGTTATGAGAGCTTTGCTGTAATAGTTATAAGTTTTGCGTTTATTGTTAAGGTTCAAAATAAGTATTTTCTTATGGTGAAAAAAAAGGTTATATTAGCTGATAATGATAATAATTTCTAGGGTTCCGTACCCTCGGACATCTGTGAGAACGAAGACATTACAAAAGTTGTTCCTATTAAAATAACCTATCCAATGATATATGTTTTATTGCTCTTGGATGGTGGTCCCAATGTGCCCATTATCCTTTGAATACATTAGTATAAAAGTTATATCAGTTAATAACAAATTAACCTCTATCTCTAAGTGTAACTGTAAATGTTGTATGTGCAAGTTTTCAGTACTTTACTCTCTTAATATTATTCTAGATACAAATGGAAAAGTGTGTGTCGAGGCAAAGCGCGGAGTTGAGTTCTGCCATTCAACACGCAATGCCTCCAGAATTCGGCAGAGGTCTGGACGCATTGCGTGTGGAACGGAGTGCCTTAACACTAGGTTCCCTCTATCTACCCTGCTCTGCGCGGGATACAGCGTGAAGCTGTAAAAAAATGGAGAAATTTAAAATACTATAATTTCCTTTCGATTATAAAATACAAAAAAAAACCATCCCAGAAAGTATGTAGTTGTACAGAAGAACTGTATATTCTTGTAAAAAATATATTGAGATTGATAAATAATCACAATATAATTAATAGCAAATACAAATGATCACTTATTAAATTTTATGAGGCCGTAGTGGCGCAGAGGCATAAGGGTGTGACTAGAACGCGACGGCTGTGGGTTTGATCCCCACTCGGGTGAATGTATTATTATTTATTTAATATTTTCTTCATTCTTCTTCAAAGCCCGGCGTTGAGTTCCACCACAAAAAAATCACAAAGTGGGGAACAGAGTGTCTTAACTCTAGGTTCCCTCTACCTACCCTGCTATATGCATACGGGATACAGCGTGAATCTGTTTTTTTCTTAACTTTGCGAAGCTTGATACAACTTCCGCCAAAAATAGCGTAATTTTTTTGAATATATACTTTAATTAATGATTTTGTAATTAAACGTAAGCTTAACTGTGAAATACCTCAATAGAAGCGCTGAATGTGCTAATTAGCTGAAACCATTATCCTTTGAATACATCTTAAACGATTTTACGTCGCTCACTCATTAATAAATCGTGTATGCTAAAATTAACTCTCACCTCATTTGAGTTTTTTTTTGCGGGTAGATTTAAAATTTACAGCGAGAGGATCCCTCGAGTGCTGTAGTATTTATTACGGAAATATCGTTACAATTTGTTTTATAATATAATAAACTGTGTTGATGACTTAATAAATAATGAGAATGTTATTGTTTCACTAGGCAGGAAAAAAAGATATACAGTAAGTAATAAAAAAATATTTGTAAAAACAAAAACCCCGACTGCATCAAACTAAAAAGAAAATTAACAAGCCCAATAGTTTATTAGGATTAACAGTCGGAACCTCTTTAAATTATGCAGGGTTCCTGGTAAAGATTTTATTGATTGAAGAATTACTTATAGGTCCCGACTGTTAATCCTAATAAACTATTGGGCTTGTTAATTTTCTTTTTAGTTTGATGCAGTCGGGGTTTTTGTTTTTACAAATATTTTTTTATTTTTCATTTTTTTGTTAGAATTTATTATGGTAATGATAATCATGATATACCTTTTTGAAATCCTGAAATTGAGCTCTTGAATTTGATATTCATATTGTGGTATTCGAAACGAAAAATTTTTTTTTCACTAAGTGCAATGGCGTACCACAGCCGCCATGATTGTTTTTTATTAACGTCACCTATCTAAGAACACTTGGGCTGCTAATACGAATCTAACGATACCTCAAATATGTAAATCCGTTCAGCGGTTATGGAGATACGAGGTAATAAAGAATATTACATACATACAAGATACGCGCGAAAAACATAACCCTTCCTTAGCAGTCGGGAAAAATTAAAGAAAAAACTATTTATTAAAGTGAGCATTGATAAAAATTAAGCATTTTTAATGGTCTTCTCTGTTTTGCGTATATTTTTTAGTTCTTAGAAGTGCTAAAAAAGAACAGAGATAAATATTGAAAGAAAAAAAAGAGAAAAAAAAGGATTAAAAAAAATCTAGTTGAAGTGATTTGTTTTAAAAAATATTAATAACTACTTATAACAATTGCACTAAAGCTTATAGAACAAAGAAACAAAAATTTAGAACTCTGGGTATTACAGAAAGATTTACTTTTAAAATTGTATATATGAATGCTGACAACTGAACAACTCGGACGTTAATAATTTGCTTTCACTTTGTATAATATAAATTTTATTAACAAAATGCACCGCCTAAGGCAAAGTCATGCTTCACTGATATTCATATGCTATTATATCCTTTAACTCATATTTAACCAGCTCTTGGCAGCTCTCGCCTAAAGGAGGTGCTTACTTTGATTTCTCGAAAATTCTTCGCTTTTGACATTTGCAATAACTGCATAAATTTTGAACACTGAATGGTTGAACGGATGTCAAACTTTATTTCTATTAAATAAGATTCGCAAATGGAATAATGAAATATTAAAAATTAAATAAATACTGACTTTGGTTTAAAAGAATTAGAAAAAGAGGAAAGTAAATAAAATATACCGATATATATATTCCGCCACTCAGCACGCAATGCCTCCAGAACTCGGCGGAAAGTGGGGAACGGAGTGTCTTAACACTGTGTTCCCTCTGCCTACCCTGCTGTGTGCGGGATACGGCGTGAAGCTGATATATACAGAGAATATGTCACACCCTTACAATCAAAGTAACGTAAAATGAAAAAAAAATATACTTAAAAAATTAAGATTTTCAACAAGTAAGATATTTTTGAGAATAATGATATTTTTATTTATATATTATACATAATTCTTATTAAAAAAATAGATTTCTTTCTGCTTCATGCTTTAGCCAGAGGTAACCTACTACCTACTGTTACAATACTTCTTTCCCCACCATTTGCATAATTTTCACTGAGGACATTCCGTGTCAAGTGTCGGAACTCAAAGATTTTGTCAACCAGAGAGGGAAAATGACAATACTTTAAATTTATATATATTTTTTTTATATTTAAATTTATATTTAAATTCTTTTTTACATTTATATTTAAATTATTTTATTTGTATTACAAATTTTCACTTTGTGCCAAATTTCATAGCTGTAGGTTTTGATTACGCAAACTAATATAAAATGCAACAAAATTAAACGATTTTTTCATGCTTTAAGGGACAGTATTTGATATTAATTTCAGCTTGATATCTCCACGAGCTCTCAAGATGTGTCTCTCAAGAATGGTTTTGCCAGGCGGACAACAAAGTGATCCTATAAAGTTTCCATTACTTATTTAGAAAACGTATAAAAAATTTTAACATAGCGGGACTCGAACCCGCGCCTCCTGGAAACCGACCAGGCGCTCTTTCGCGGGCTTTTTACTTTTCTTTCCTAAGTGTGGAATAACACTTTAAAAAATGTTTAAAAATATTTCCATTACTTTTTGAAGTACAGAACCCTAAAAATGAAGAGAGTGGGATATCTTAATACTATTACTAATTTATTTTCGTCTAACCCAAAGACTACGACATGACCGATAAGTAAAAGAAAATTAAATTAGGGATCGTGACAAATGTGACAGTGACACAGGTCCTGAATTCGCCGGTTCGCATATATCCACTTTTAATAACCGATTATCTTTACGTAAACAGAATATGAAATGTATTGATATTTTGTCAATAATTGACAATATTAAGTGATTGATATTGTTTTTGCAGCTTTGCGTTTTTCCCCGGAGAGCTGAGTGGACAGAGGAAACGTCCCCCACTTTTCGAAATATGTATGTGGCGGAACACAACGCCGCACTTTGCCTAACAAAAATTTAATACTCTGTAATATTTTATTATATATATACTGTCTACCTTTGCATATTCTTTATTTAATCATATATATCTTCGTATTAATGTTATACAAAAAATGTTGGTCTGTTGGTTGAAGCTGTATGAGGGCTGTATGTGTCTTTCAGCAGTAGATGGCGACTAAAATGGGTAAAAAAATAAACAAACAAATGAACAAAAGAAAACTACTTAAAAAAGAAAAAAGCCACATTGATTAAAAAAAACCCATAAACCAGTTAACTATTTAAAACGCACCTTTACCTTTTACAAAGTTATGAAACATTTTTCCAGTAAATATTTTATTAAAAGTTATAAATCGTAGTTAGCAAATAGGTACGTCCCACGTTTGCCGTTTGTTCCGTGTAGGAACTTTGTTTCCTATAGACAATGCTCATTTATACCTTGTTTCTTCTTTACCTTAATATATTTTATTTTTAACCGATTAAGTAATTATCTTTTAGTCTCCGTCTGAGATGACAATATTTGTGCTTCAATATATACATTTATGTCCAATTTTAAATACTAAAAATGTTAGTTAAACTAATTAAATATGTCGTAATTGTAAGAAAATATTATACAAAAATTCAATAGAAAATTCTATTGAGTTTTCTAGCAAATGCTAGAGAATGTTAGAAAATATATTCACTGTAGGAATAAAGATGAATTTAATAATAGCGGTAGTTATGATAAGGATAATTCGCTTATAATAATAGTTCAAAGCATAATTATAGAAGAGAATACGAGGAAGACTTTTTTATTATTTTTGAAAAAGAAATTGTAGAACGGCTTAGAAATTGTGGTATGGCTACGGCATGTGTAGCCTTCACGTTCCAGAGGTCAATCGAATAGTCGTCGATCTATATTCCACTTAGATGAAAGAGATTGCACGATGCATGTATATACATGCATGCGCTGCCGGATGTCCGGTGTTTGGCGGAAAGTCCCGATTTTATGCCCAAAAAATGAATGTCCAGATCGGGACAGGCTTTACTCTTTTCACGGATTATTCGGTGTACTGTAAAAAATCTTTTTTTTATTACTTTAAGTTTTTAATTAGCTAATTTCATATAAATACAAATAAATACCTGTATTCGTAAGTTGCGTAGGTATATTTATTCTGAAGACTTAACTGCCGTACATATGGTAAACATAAACAATATATTTATGCTTAAACATAACATTTTTCTATTAAAAATGTTCTTTATTGATATCTATAACATCATCATTGGAAGCTTTATTTAAAACTCAAAAATTGGACAAATAATAAATCTTTATTATTTTATTTTATTGGCCCGCATTTTTCCAAAAAACCCGTTTTTCACCAAGAAAAATCTACATATGTGACAGCAGTGTGTAAATATGTGACACATGATAGATACCATCATAGAGAGACTATTATAATAAATCTATAAATAAAGTATGCTCAAAAACATAATTAAAAGTATGAAAAATCCTAAAATAAAATCTACACATACATTTACAGCTTTTACTCGACGACGACGACCACGACTTGTTGACGTACTGTTTTTATTTTGCCACGAGCACTTCTTATAAACTCTGTTGTACCAAAATCCGTTACTATTAAAAGACTATAATTACATAAATAAATCTTATGGGAATATAAGCTATCGGTATGATAATGGTTCAGTTAAAGTTCTGGTTAAATTATGGTAATAAATGCTTATTTGCATATGGATATGCTAAAAAGCTGCCCGTTCGGTGTCCTTATTATCCATTTGAAAAAAAAAAAATTATACTGAAAGTGTGAGAAGCAAGAGATATCTTATTTAGTAGTAGTATTGAGGCTACTCGAGGGGCGGAGGCACGGAGTGTGACTGTAAACGCGACTGGTTGTGGGTTCGATCCATATTCGAGGAAATGAAATATTTACTTAAAAATTATATTTCCAATTCTGCACTCTGGTGTTTGGCGGCGTTGAGATCCGCCATTCAATACGCAATACCTCTAAAATTCGGCGTGAAGTGGGGAACGGAGTGTCTTAACACTAGGTACCCCAGAGGGTAGACCTAACCTGTTGTGAGCGGGATACAGCGTGAAGCTGATTTAATTTTATGTATATAATTGTATATTTTTTCTATTTTGATTACTCTTATTAGTGGGCGTAGAAAGCAGAACTTTTGTATATAAGCTTTTTGAATCTAAATTCATATGGAAACGGAAAAAACGAAATATTTTTTTTTTGTTTCACTGTCATAAAGTTTACTAAACGAAAGTTGCGAACGGCAACTCGCATAAAACATTATAAACCGGTTAATACCGTCAGTACCTATTTATATTTCACGCTAACTTATATTGACGCAATTGTGTATAAATAAAACCTAATATGAAAATGTTATAAGCAACATGTTTATTTTTTTTAAAGGCTTATTGCATCAAAAGATCACTTTATTCTGCATTTAGATATTCTATATTAGACATATATCCGTCATGGAGGTTGAACCTGCGTATAAAATACGTCATGTTATATAGGTATAATAGATAGATATGTACTATAAATTAAAAATGTTAGACGAAATAATAATTGATTTATATTTTATTTATTACTTTATTTTTTTTATTTTTTTTAGATTAATGCAGTATCGCTACAGAGTAGGCATAGGAAAACTAGTGTCAAGACACTATCTATGTTCTCCATTTTTCATCGAATACTGGAGGCAATTCATGTTGAGTGGCGGATTTAACGCTGCGCTTATGCCTTGTTATAGAAGCAAAGAAATATTTAATAGGTATGTAATTTTCTTGAGTGGGAATCGAACCATAACCTATGTCGATACGCCAGTGGTCTCGGTGCTATACAAAAAAAAATTAAATCTACAGTCTATAGTTCTACAGTTATACTTCTACAATAGAAAAATATATTTTTCGTAGAAAACAATGAATATAAAATGTGAATGTAACTAAAGTTATTCATCAGACTTACTTTGCTTGAAGATATATGCCACTGGTTGAGTCAACACAGAAAACTACTTCATTTATTTCTTTATACGATTTGTTTGTACAATACAATACACACTAAATTATATAAATAGTATACAAATTATTTTATTTTTTGTCATTCAATTAGTTAAAAAAAAAATATTTAAACTTAAGGCCATCTCGGCGCCGTGGAACATCTTATGGCTGTAGACGCTGTGTTTGTGGACTCGATCCCCAATCGAGGCAATAAATTATTTTCATTTCACCGTTTTGATAAAATAAAGTACGGCGTTGACTTCCGCTACTTAACACGCAATCTCTTGATTGACGGGAACCTAAACAAGAAGTCCTCTCCACCAAACCTGCCATACGGAATACAGCGTGAAGTTGCAAAAAACATATTTTCATATTGTTTTCTTCACATATACAAACCTTGAACTTAAATATATTTAATAATTACTATAAATTATTTAAATTGAGGCCAGTCGTGGCGTTGTGGGTTCGATCCTCACTTGAGGAGATGGAATATTTACTTAAATTTATATTTCCATTTCTTCGCTCTGGTGTCGAGGCAAAGCGCGGCGTTGAGTTCTGCCACTCAACACGCAATGCCTCCAGAATCCAGCAGAAAGTGGGAAACGGAGTGTCTTAATACTAACTTCCCTCTGCCTACCCTGCTGTGTGCGATATACAGCGTGAAGCTGTTTAATTTTTTAATTTATTTATTTAATAAAAAATCAGCTTCACGCTGTATCGTTACTTATTTATTTTAATTACTATAAATTATGATGCGAACTCATAAATTTATCAAACATAATTCATTAAATTACCACCATATATGTATAAGAAAAACATTGTTTAAACGGAAAAACTGATAAAATCTACTTCATTTCTGAAAATAAACACAATTACTTATTCCATATATCTGTTTGTTTATGCATACTACGGAACAATAATTAAAATTACACATACATACATACACGTTCTTTGTGCAGGTAGTCATTGTTCTCTTGAAAATAGGTAATTTGGTGTAATAGACCATGCTTTTTTAAAAAGCTCTTTAGTACTTTTCTACATATAAAATATTTCTTTAATATTTATGTTTTTTTTAATTTTATCTTGTATTCCGCACGTAGCAGGGTAGGCAGGTGTTAAGACACTCCGCTCCCCACTTTCTGCCGATTCCTAAAGGCATTGCATATTGAATGGCGGAACTTATCATCGCGCTTTGCCTCGACACCGGAACAAAAAAATTAAAATATTAAATATTTTATTTCTTCGAGTGGAAATCAGAACTCAGAAGCTTTCGCGTTTACAGTTACTTATAACTTTGTGTCCCTGCGTCACGACTGCCTTTAAACTATGTATGAATAACTTATGTACGTAGTTTAAAGCAAGGAGATTAGAAACAGTTCATAGGCAGCAAGCGATTGTAAGGCAGTGCAATATTTTATCGTCCAGTAGGTGTAAGTTCGATTCCCACTTAAGGAAACAAAATCCATTTATTTCCAAGCTTTACTAAAACAAAAACGTGGCGGTTAGTTCCGCCACATTAGGTTCTCTCTGATTACTTAAATGGAAGACATTGAAGAAACCAATCGAATCGATTATTGTAGATTTTAAGTTGATTCCATCCTACACGGGAAAGACTTAATTGACGACTAATGAGAACACTCACCATAATTGACTTTGTGCTCTAGTCGTGGGTTAAATTCTAGGAAAGATATTTATTGAGTATTTGAGAGAGACATATACCTACCTATAAGTAGATGGAAACCGAAAAATACACAATATAAAAAAACATATGAAGACCAAAGAATAATAATTAATCACTTTAATTATTATTTTTGATTGACCTGGTTCAAGGCTAATAATGTATATTTTAAAGAATAAGTGTAAAAAAGGCGCAGGCGCACAAAGTGTGACGGTAAACGCGACTGGTTGTGGCTTCGATCCTCTCTCAAAGATGTGAACCATTTATTTAAAATCATATTTCTATTTCTTCGCTCTGTGGTGGCAAAGCGCGGCGTTGAGTTCCGCCACTTAACATGCAATGCTTCCAGAATTCGGCGTGGGGAACCGACTGTCCTTACACTAGGTTCCCTCTGCCTACCCTGCTGTAAAAAGTCTGAAGAATTTTTAATTAAAAACATTCCTTAAATTTCAGCATAAAATCATAAACCAAGTACAATTATAAACAAAGATATTTATACAAGAACCATACAACTGTTTACGGAGCCATACTTCATTCTCCCCACAGTGGCAGGTGTGGAATCGCTTTGCCTACATGTAATATATTGTATAATAGAAGGATGCTGTTGGTTCGTTGAGATCAGCTGCATTATAGTTGTTGTGGTGAAATATGAAAAAGAAAACATGTCATAATAAGTTGATGTAGATGAAGTTTGTTCAGCAAACTAGCCTAAATTTTATATTATTTCTTTTTTTTTTTCTTTATTTTGTATCTCGCACATAGCAAGAGGCAGATGGAACCTAGTGTTAAGTCGCTTCCGTTGTCTACTTTCCTATTAATTTTAGAGATTGGTTGAGTGGTGGAACTCAACATCGCGCTTGGTCTCGTTTGCCAGAGTCAGAATATGAAAATATTCAATTTATTCATTTCCTCATACTTCAAATGACTTCAAATTTAACAATGTAATATATTACGTGAGTATTACGGTTATCATAAAAAAATGCGTTTTCATAAAATTGACATGTTAGTTAAGTGGCAGAAACAAACGTTATGTTATATCTTGACAAGCCGACTGAAATAAAAATAATTAAAAATATATTATAATCTTTCCTTCGAGTTGTGATCGAATCCATTACCAAAATGTGTACAGTTCGAAAAAGTTTTACTGGGCATTGGTGGCGTTTAGGGAGGATTTACATTATAGTACAAGTCACGGTTTGTTCTCAGTTCGACCTCAATCTGTTATTAATCTAAATATTTTCTTATAAGAAAATCTATGAGAGCATTCATTTTATCAAGTTCCGGTCAAGTTCCGGTCCAATCATGCATACATATATAAGAATGTTTCTGTTTCTTCATACATGAATACGAGATCGTATCGAGAACCAACTGAGACCGGAAGTATAGTGAGTATCCTTCCCAATATATACCTAACAATAACAATAACTTTTTATAGCCTTCGCTTATTATAAACAAAATGCGAAATTAGTATGTGTGACATTATTATTTTTGACAGATATATTAGTAAATAAATTTTCCTGTTCGCTGAAACTGAACGTGATTGTGTATTCATGACCTATGTAAATCCAGTTTTCGGTTGCTTTCACTGATAGGACCACGGAATTGACTTGCAGTATAGTTTCATTTTTGTTTTTTAACTCGGTCATTCATAGTTTCCACAGTTTTTGTTTGGCCTACATGTGTGATTCTATTGACTTTGTAATATGGAAATTTTACTTTTAGATTTTTTTTATTTGTTTTGTGTAGGTACATATAAAATGTTTGTTTATTATTTGTGTATTCAAAGGCTTAAATTTGTTTTTTAACAATATTTATTATATACAACTCGATATTAACTTAAAGGTTCTGGTTTTTGAAAGAGATGAACAAAGAACGTAATGCAAGATCAGTGTAAATGGCATGATATTAGAACAAGTAAATGAATGTATATTTGGGAAGTATGTTCAGTAGAGATGGAAGACACGAGATGGATGTGGAAAGGGGTATTGCTGCCTATAACAGGGTTACCGGAGCCTTAGCTGCATTGATGAGACGGCGAAACTTCAGCACAGCTGAGCGTTTGGCCGTACACAATGCAATTTTGGTACCGACTCTGTTATACGGCAGCGAAACGTGGGTATTACAAAAGAAGAATGAAAGAAAGATGAATGCCTTGGGGATGCGATCTCTTCATAGGATATGCGGAGTCAGCTTAGCTGATCGAATCCACAATGAAGACACATTTTTGACTAGCGAAGATGTCACGGTGAGGATGAAGAAGAATGTGCTTAGCTGGTTTGGGAACCGAATTAATGATGAAAGAATGCAAAAAAGATTTAAACGAATTAATGATGAAAGAATGCAAAAAAGATCTATGATGGAAAAGTGAGTGATAAGAGAGGTAGGAAGAAACCTCAGTTGACATTCGTTGATTTACGTTGAAAACACAGAGGAAGGTTACGTAAAAAGCATGAGGACTCCGCAGAGGGCATGTATGAATAGGTTGATGACAATGGACGAGGCGAAAGAGGTATGTAGGGATCGTAGCGTTTGGCAGTCGGTTCTGTCTGACTACTGCCCCGGTATTGAGTGTTTCCCACTTTTAACCGAATTTTGAGGCATTGCATGTCGAGTGGCGGAACGCCTAAGCGCCACGCCTAAGAGTGCGAGGAAAAATTTAAACACTGAATATTTCATTCTTCCGAATGGAAATCAAACCCACAACCATCGCTTTAGGACCTCAAATCCCCCACGACTGCCTCATGTGTATAGAAATATCTACTAAATTATTTTCTATAATTTAACCATGTAAAAGTTTTGTGTTATGTAAGATAAGAAATGTAAAAACCATTGTCACACTACCAACATATATTGCGAAAAATAATCGCATTACAAATATATATATATATATATATACACACAAAAAAACCGATTATTGAACTTTAAAACCACAAACGTCACGTACAACCATCCACGTCCCTTCGGAACCACTGCGGCGACCTTGAAATAAAACTGAAAAAATATATAGGTACTTATAACATATTAAATTATAATGATTAATACTTTATCAACACGAAAACATGTAATATTTCTAGTCTCACGTGAATAAGGGCTGACGAAACCAACGTCTAATTATATCCCAAAAGACAAAATGTCCAAATATTTACCGCGAATTCACTTCGCCTCTCTATTCAACTTACTAAATAATACCTAGTATGATACTAACATTACATTAAAGTATGTTTTCTGGTTCCCGTTTAGATATATTTATGTTCGTATAATATATAATATAATAAATATTAAAGACTATAGTAACTTAGTGGTGCCCTACTAAGAAGAAATGGTTATAGGCTCGATTTCTACTTAGAGAAATGACTTATTTTAACTTCTCCGCTTTGGTAGTGGCAAGACCGAATGCGGCTTTGAGTTCTGTCACAATATGCAAGGTCTCGAATTCGGACGGAAAATAGAGAATAGCGTGTCTTCTATTTAGAAAATGTAAATGTTGTTATTTTTTTTCCTTTGTCCCGTATATATCAAAGTAGGCAGAGAGAAACCTAGTAGTAAAACACTCCATTCTCCGCTTTCTGTTGAAATTTAAGACATTTGAATTGTGGAATTCCAATTGCTTTTTGTCAATTCATTCCCTCGAGGAGAACAACAACCCACAAAATGTTAAAACATAATTTTAAAATATTATCCTTATAATATATATAATATGTACAAACTACATACTCGTATATAATATGTTACTAGTTGGGTTACTTGATGGTAAGAGTAAGAGCACCTGCTTGCTAATCGACTGTAAAGTTCAAGTATCTGATACCATTAACAGGGTATCCGGACCCTTCTATACATGCTTTCTCGTTGATATTTTATTTACACATATGACTTAGTTTGGCCTGTGGCTTTGTTCATATGTTATAACTTCAAATTTACTTTGGCGATAATTCTTAATATATCTTGTTGTAAATAGAACTTCACACTGTATTTCGCACATAACAAGAGACAAGTAGACAGAGGGAACCTGGGAAATTCTAGGTTCGCTTTCCGCAGAATGGAAGTGTCTTGTCTGTCAACTTAACGCCTCGCTTTGCCTCTATACCAGTGCGAAATATAAATTATTTCATTCTCACGAGTGGAAATTGAACCCACAACCGTCGCGTTTACAGTCACAGTGACTGATGACGATATAAGTATAAAGTTTTAAAACTAAGATTTTATTGAAACGACTCGTCTGTCGCAATTTTTTGTACTATATGTGAAGTGTAGAGAGTACCAGGAAAAACCAAGTATTCCCTGCTTCTTTTACGGGAACATGAGACGTGTTTGAATGAATTAATTTATATTATGTATTAATTTTAAATGAATATATTATTTGCATGCATATATAAGCCAAATTTAGAACAATATTTGATCAATAATTTAAATGATGTAACTAATTTTCACTGTGCCTTATGCATTGTACGTGACATTGGCAAAATAAATTATGCTCTACATGCACGCCTAAAAGCTATAAAATAAGAAACAGAACTACTTGAAAATTAAACATTTTTTGTTATTTAATAACAAAAAATGTTTCATTTTCAAGTAATCAGATTTATTAAGCATTAATACTACTCAATAAAATATATAAGTATATTTAACATTCTGTTTCGATATGCATATGTATTATGTACGTATATTATATTATTTGCAGACGTTACTCTAGAATATTGTAATAAATGGGTATCCTTTTGTCATTATCAAGGTTTATATTAGTTTACTAGATTAACATTTAGGATCAGTAAGATCAGACTAAAAGGTTTCAGTTTCAGCTTAAGCTTAATGTGGCATTACTTCCATTCGATCCTGTATCATTTCTATAAATTTCTAACTATTATTAATACAAGCACGTATTTCTTTCATGAAAAATAAAAAATAAAAAGTTTCTTAGTGTAATTTGTATTTAAAAATCCTTCTTTTATATAGCTTAGTTCAATTCTTAGTTCGGTTCTGTTTCTTATTTTATGGCTTTTAGGCCTGCCAGTAGAGTATAATTTATTTTGCCAATGTCACATAGAATGAAGAAGACTCGATGAAGATTACACAAAATACGAAGAAAGTGACACTAAAACGACTAAAATCAATCGTATAAAAATAGTAAATCTAATAGGATAAGTCACTATCTGAGAAAAAAGACAACACTAAATATAAACAGTACTAGTTGTTAGTTTATGACGTTCCTTCTTTTATACATATTATCCCGTATTTTTGATTACAAACACTGGCCATAAAAAGTTACACAGTTAGTTATCTGTATAACTTTTTAATGGTAAATAAAAAAAAATATATTGTGTTTAGCTATAAAGCTATAAAGCTAAACACAATAATTCAAAAATTTCACCAAAATTGTGTAAAACGAAGTCATCTACAAACAAAAACAACAATATTATAAAGTACAATCAGAATCGTGCGTAATAATATATTGTAATCCTTTGACACCGTAAAGGCGTTAATTCGCACTTATAATTCCCATAACTGCGAATATTACCCGCCTTATTAGGTCGTAAAGGTAACTTATAAATTTTGGTATCTTCATCGAAAAGCTTCTGTTATTAATGTATTAAGAAGTAACATTTAATCGCATTTTTTTATTTAATTTATATTGTTTGTTTAATTTGGTTACAGTTAGCGAGGCATAAGCTGAGTTTTGTATGTGTGTGAGTGATCATTAGAAGTAGAGCCAGAAAAAAGCTTTTAAAAATAATGTATATTATTAGAGATCATTAAAAAAATCTATTAAATAATTCCAGTCGTGGCGCAGTGGCACGAAGTGTGACTGTAAAACCGACTGGTTGTGGGTTCGATTCCCACTCGAGGAGATGAAATATTTACTTAAATTTATATTTCCATTTCTTCGCTCTGGTATCGAGGTTAAGTGCGGCATTGAGTTCTGCCACTCAACACGCAATGCCTCCAGAATTTGGCAGAAAGTGGGGAACGAAATGTCTTAACACTAGGTTCCCTCTGTCTACCCTGCTGTGTGCGAGATACAGCGTGAAGCTGAAAAAAAAAATTCTAACATAAAGAATATTACAATCTTTCTATGTTGTACTTATTTATTTTTCTAGACATTTGGTTCTCGTAATTTTAAATCTCCTCTTTGTTTTTTTTTTATTACAAGAACAGCGTTGTCTATTCTTGTACAGTGATAGTGCCAACTTTATCTTTAATTCTTTTATAAATTGTATATATAACATATTATGAAATTAAATATGTGACGTTGCTATCAGGACGAGGCCTAGTAAGAGATGCGCCGCGCTTGAGAGCTTCACATCTTCACATATATAAACACACAAATGCAAAGCTCAGTTTAGACCTGCATGTTTGCTCTGGTGTAGAGCCAAAGCGCAACGTTGAGTTCCTCCACTCAACACGCAATTCCTCCAGAATTCAGCGGAAAGTGGGGACGGAGTGTCTTCACACAAGGATTCAGTCTGCCTTCCCAGCTATGTGCCAGATACAGCGTGAAGCTGATAAAAAAAGATAGCTAAGTTTAAAAAAAAAAAATGTAGAAATGCTAACAACAAATGTTGCATCTACCGTATAAAATTTTCTACGTGGTTCAATAAGATTATATGGCTTAATTGGCTACGTTGCTGCGATATTTAACAGGTATTGGCTAAAATCCCCTCGATAAAATTGTCGATAAAATTGTATACGATTATTTTTTTTGTTAAATTGTATTTTTTTGTTAAAAGAAGCCAGTCGTGGCGCTGGGGCACAAAATGTGGTTGTAAAACCGACTGGTTGTGGGTTCGATCTCCGATCTAGGAGATGAAATATTTACTTAACTTTATATTTCCATTTCTTCGCTCTAGTGTCGAGGAAAAGCGCGGCGTTGAGTTCTGCCACTCAATATGCATTGCCTCAAGAATTCGGCAGAAAGTGAGGAACAGAATGTCTTAACACTAGGTTCCCTCTGGTTATCCTGCTGTGTGCGGGATACAGCGTGATATTGTTTTTTTTTTTTTTGTTAAATTGTATTTGTTAAAATAATTTAATCATAACAAGACGATAAAACGTACGTTTTTGAATGTATGTTCAAAATAAAATCAGCTTCATGCTGTATCCCGCACTATGTTACTATACAAATATATTGAATAACGTTAAAAACGAAAGTATTTTGTAAAAAAGTAAAATAATGGCGGGGAAAAAAAATTGTAAAAACTGTGTCAAGAATTTAAACATAGTTTTAAAACGCTTTCATTTTTATACCGGAAATGAACTTTAATTATGGCCACAATTGAAATGATTTTCTGTGAAATTACGGCTTTTATAGAACAATCAATGGAAATAGTAAGCTATTGTCAAATCAATATGAATAACTTTTTTAATGTCAAAATCTTAACGATAAGATATAAAGACAGATTAATATCTAATTTAAAATTAATTCATTTAAAAATATAGTCTATTTTATATTTATATTTTAACTATGGTTTTGTAAAAAATAATATTTATTATATATATCGCAGAGTATGAATACGGAACGTCAAGTTGTTTGACTTGAGTGTATTCAGAAGATGGCAGCACTGTCAGTTGTCAATGTCAATCGTCAGATTTTAGGGAAGTGAGCTGAATGCCGCGTCGTTCTTATAATACTGGGAACGAGCGACGGAGACTGCACTTCTCCTTCGGGTAGCATACTGCACGGTTGTACTATGACGTCCGAGTATGAAGGAAGATATAACGAGTCAGAACGACCTGACCTGACCAGGTCCACGCGCCCCGCTTCGTTATATCCATACTTCGATCGATTTATATTTTGTCTCCAAAAACTTTTAGTATTCAATAAACATACTAATATAATATTTGATGATATACATACCAAAATATTAACTCTTTTTCTCCATTTTGAGATATGCAATTAGTTTTCCTTAAGATATTTCATATTACTCCCTCTCTCCCTCTCTCTCTCACACCTTATTTAGAAGGGTAGAGAGGCAGTATATAATGTTAAGGCCCTCTACTCTCCTCTTTCTATCTAAATTTCGTACAATATGAGTTGTATGTCGAAATTAAAGGGAAAAATAATTACAATAATACATTGCCCCCGTTCTTCGAACCAATAACACTCGTCTTTACATTCACTTAGCCATTACGGCCTCTATGCATTTTTGTATGAATTTATAAGTGTCAAGACCGAACTAACAACCTCTCTTGAAGCTAAGCCTCTATTGAGTTATAGAGACTTTATTGTCATCGACTATAAAAAGTGACCTCTTTACAAGTGGACGCGTTTTACTCGATAAGTAAAAAAATAACCTAGATGAATAGAATTTTCTTTCTAATTCTATAAAGTATACACTATACACATATTGTGGTTAAAACTTTCTTTTTATATTAAGTTCCCATATTATAACTCCCTTTCGTCGTCTTCTAAAAAATTGTTGTTCAATTTGCAAATATCATCTACAATCGAAAACTAACTAATGCGTCACAATGACGCGAAAAACTCTATATTTAACTATAGGTAGAAAGACATTTAAAAATATTTCTTTAATTTCTAAATTTAATCATTTTTAAATAAAAAATAAATAAAATAAATTAAATCAGCTTCACGCAGTAACTTGCACACAGCAGGGTAGGCAAAGAGAACCTAGTGTTAAGACACTCCATTCCCCACTGTCCACCGATTTCTGGAGGCACTGCGTGTTGAATGGCGGAACTCAACGCCGCATTTTGCTTCGACACCAGAGCGAAGAAATGAAAATATAAAAATAAATAAATATTTCGTTTCCTCGATTGGGGATCGAACCCACAACTAGTCGATTTTACAGTCACACTTTGTGCCCGTGCGCCACGACTGGCCTCAATTAATTTTTAAAATTATATAAAACCTAATTTATATAATTTTAAATTATGACGTGTTTGTATGTATTTGACGTTCAATGTAGCCTTTGTATAACTTAGAGATGGAGTAGGAGTAGGATATCTGCATAGTTCAAAGTTCATTCACAACTTCACATAGAAAACACTCAATTTTTTCCTATAACAAAAACTAGAATTGCTCAAATTTCAGGTTGAAACGCTTTTTCATCATTTCATAATTATTCTTTGAGCAGCCAGTCAGTAGTTGTTTAGAATCTAATAAAGGTTGGTAAATTGGTGCTTAATTCTCCATGCACTCCCCTCTAAACGGTACATTTAATTGTTTTAACATTTAAATTTTTAATTTTTCTTCGTACTTTCTGTTCGAGGCCGTCGTGGCGCAGTAGTATATCGTCTGATAATAACGGCGGTTGTGATTTCGATCCTTACTCAAGAGAATGATTACATGCACTTAATTTATTTTTACTTCTCCATTTCTGATGCAAGAAACGCAGCGTTGAGTTTCGCCAATTAAGACGCAATGTCTCAAGATTGACTGGAAACTGGGAACGGAGTATCTTAACTCTAAATTCCCCTTTGCCTATCCTACTTTGCGGAAAAATCATAAAGCCAAATACCAACTGCACCATGATTATGTCAAATATAATCATTTATTTAAACTACTCAATACACAACAAAATAAAAGCAATTTCTTTTGAAATTCTAATTGAGGTTTAAACTCTTTCTGTGTAAATTCGATGGTTTTAGGTATTGGTTGAATTAACCAGTAATTTATCAAAGGATGCCAATAGCGTTGAGGTGTCAAGCTTAATTTCCGGACTGCATTGTTGTATAGCGTGAGCTGATTTAGTTTTTAACGCTACGTTATTTTTAGAATGATTTAATATCTAAAATTAGAAAATGTAGACGTTTTACGTTATTAAAATCCGTAATTTAAACACAATTTTGTTCTGGTATTACGTGGTGCGTAGTTATTTGTATAGGAATCTTGGAATCATTGCATATTAAGCCAAAATTTTTAATTTTGTGACTTTTTAATGAAATATTTTGTCAAATCACTTTAAAAGTCAAATTTTATAAAATTTTCTAACAAAATAACGAAAACATATTAGGACCACTTGCTGTCCGTCTGCCTGTCTGTCGAGACCATTTATCTCAAGATTGTGGGGAGGTTTCCGTAATTTGATAAGACTTTATCACATTAATATATAAAACAATATAAAATTAAAACTATAGATATTTCATTGAAAAAAATAATTATAAGCTTATATTTACAAATGTAATCATATAATTTAGGTGTACACGTGTGCAAACTTATATTTATTCACTTTTATAAGTTGTTTTTAACGTTTCTCAAATTGGTATGAAACCCTTGGTGGCCGATGCCGACTCGCACTTGACCGGTTTTTATTTCTCTATTTACATAACTTATATAATTAAATAAATTTTTTTGACTACTGTTTTTCCTATACAGTTACTATACCTGAAAAATCCAAATTTCAAAACTTATCTCATCTATTTTTTTTATCTAACATATCTTAGTTTCATATAACACATCTAAAGTGATAATTTTAAATATATGTTAGTTAATATATGTACAAGCAGTACTCGACGTCTTTATATAATAAAATTTAAGTAAAAAAATGGTTCATAACAAAATTGTAATAAATATTAATTGAAGCAAGCATTTAACCTTTCGCTCTTTGTTTTAAATAAAGCGGAGTAAAGGAACTTCTTTTGTTTAAATTAACAACACCTGGAACATTTTATTTGGAGTGTAAGAAAATTATTTAACTCTATTGTAACAGCCATTAAGTCAATTACAGTTTGATATCGTTGGTCCTAAATTTAATTGTAAGTCTTCTGTATAAAATTGAATAATTTTGTTGTTTATACTTCGTGTATTGTTAGATAAAAAAAGTTATTTGAGCATTAAGTGAGTGAGCTAAGCCCGTTAATAGCATTGTATGCAGGAACCTGGGAACCTAATGTTAAGACACTCCGTTTCTTAATTTCCTCCGAATTCTAGAGGCATTGCGTATCGAGTGGCGCAACTCAGCGCCGCGCTTCGCCTCGACAAATATCAAATGCTTAATTTCCTCAAGTGGGAATCGAACCCACAACCTGTTGTACTTACAGTCACACGCTCCTGCCGCTGCACCACAACTGACCTCGTGTTCTCATACGTGGCATCCTACTACAGCGTATTTTCCATTTATCAACAATTATTAAATTTAGCGAGCACTTAGAACTACAATACGAATATAAAAAAAATCCGAAATATTTTAGTTTTTATAAGTGAAACTATCTAAAAATAATAAAATTGGTATAAAACTCTTTTTGCGTGAGTCCGTATTTTTTAATTTTTTTTTCATCACGAAGGAAACAAAGCTATGGTCGTCGCTTACTCTAAAACCCAGGCAGTGTAGGAGTTGCATTAAATCAAATATATATAACTTATTAAAAACATACGAAAAGCCTTTTTAATCAAACATCTTTTTATTTAATAAGGTCTCAACAAGCACTCACCAAATTGGAACACAAAAGGTGAATAATACTGAAATCCAAGAAGTTCCATCGTCTTATAAATTATATAAAGTATTATTTTTAATTATGTCATGACTCCCTAATATTTTAAAGTGGAGGCTCGAATTTTTCTTCCTATGCAATATTCAATTGCTTTAACCATCTTACAGTTTTTTTTCTACGTTAAAGTATTTTATTTTATCACAATTATATATACAAAAAATAAACAGTACAATATACGTTGACTATATATGGTATAGGTTTATCTTAAAAATTCGTTGTGAAGTGCTTAGTGATGCTAGAATAATACTATCTGTATTATTCTGGTATCACTAAGCACTCACTTTACGCTATATCCCGTACACAGCAGGGTAGGCAAAGGGAACCTAGTGTTAAGACACTCCGTTCCCCACTTTCCACCGATTTTTTTTAGGCATTGTGTATTGAGTGGTGGAACTCAACGCCGCGCTTATCCACGACAACAGAGCGAGGAAATGAAATGAAAATATAAATTGAAATAAATATTTAATTTCCTCGAGTGCGGATCAAACCCATAACCAATCGATTTTACGGTCACACTTTGTGCCTCTGCGACACTGACCTCAGAATAATATAAGAATAATATCACATTTTAAATTACTGAATTTTACCACACAGGGATAAATTTTGAGGCCGCCGTTTCCCAGAGCCACAATGACTGTAAATGCGACGGTCGTGGGTTTGATTCCAAATTAAAGGAATTAATCATTTTCATTTTCTCGCTCAGGTAACAAGACAAAACGTGACGAACGTTAAGTTCCACCACTCAAAAGGCCATTTCTAAATATTTGGGAGGAAAGTGGGGAATAGAGTGGCTTAACACTAGGTTTCCTGTTTACCTTACTATGAGCGGGGAACAGTATGAAGATAAAAAAATATTGAAAATAATGTTAAATAAATGTGATAGAGGAAAGAAAAAGGAGTATTGAAATATATTACGTGTAATGGTTTCGAAATAGACGTAGCAATTGACAGATAGTGTCATTGATAAAAGAATCCAAAGCTCGGATCCTTCGAGCTTCCTGTCGGTGAGGACATGGAATATTTAAAAAAAAGGCGTTCAATTCGATATGTTACAGAACTTTTTATTAAAAGTGTTTTCGTAAAATTAAGAAATAAAAAATCTTTAGCAGCTTATCTATACCCGTTTCCACGTATACATTTAGGAATTGTTAAATTTTACCATTTTAAAATAGTTGTTGTTACAACAATTATTCGAAATAAAACATATTTTTCCTTACATAAGCTTACCGTTTGATTCAAAAATATTAAAGACTAAAATTAATGCTATACATTTTAATATTTTATTTTTCAGGTTTTTAGAGTGCTCGGAAAATTCTATTCCGTCTGGGAAAAACGGAACTTTTAAAGGTTTACTTCGCTGTCCATGTGTTGACCTGTCTCTTTGTCTGTGCAAAACCTTTTTTTCCTATAACCTTTTCAAAAGGACTTCTGGTTTCCGCTCTTGTAACAAAGCGCGGCGTTGAGTTTCCTAATGTCTTAAAAATAGCGTGAAGTTAAAAAGAATTGTACATTGAATTAGCGAATTTTAATAGAAAAGTACGGTGAGTTGCAATATCTTTCTCAAAAACACTTTATGTAGGTTAATATATTAACCAAATAGTATCCATATTATCAAAAAGAAGGCTTAATTTTGTTACAACATTACATGTAATTGAAATATAATTAAAAAAAAAGAACAATATCATTTTCTCAAGTCTTTTTCCTTACACAATATCTCAAAAGTTCCATTTAATATTCCTGTTGAAATGACAAACCTAATATTTGTTAGATGGAAAAGATCATTTTTATTTCTAATATGAGAAAAATATCAGCTTCACGCTGTATCCCGCACACAACAGGATAGGCAGGGGAAACTTAGTATCAAGACACTCCGTTCCCCACTTTCTGCCCAATTCTGGACTTTTGCGTTTTGAGTGGCAGAACTCAACGTCGCGCTTGTCCTCGACACCAAAGTGACGAAATGGAAATATAAATTTAAATAAATATTTCATCTCCTCGAGTGGGATCGAACCCAGAACCAGTCGGTTTTACAGCCACACTTTGTGCGAATGCGCCATGACTGGTCTCATATAAGCGTGTGAATAATTTTATTGAAGTGAGCTATCGAGCCAAGTTCTTTATTTTTCTTCACTTATAGTATAGACAAAATTATACTTTCTAAAGTAACGTAGTAACTATGTTATTGAATGCATGTGATAGTTTTTGCCGTGACTTATATAGGAGGATTGTTATAAATATAGAGTATACAATATTTTCTGGTGAAATTGATATATTGAGTGTGTAGGAGCAATGCTCTTATTTTTTTGATTTGATGAAAAAACACATGATGTAGCGATGTGGCGTTTCCTTTATCGATACAAAATGATATAATTTTTAAAAGATTCCCATGAAAAATTATAATTAAAAATTCTGTTTTTTTTTAACGTTTTACCTGCCGTAGGAAATTATATTTAAATGTTATAAACAGAATTAGTTGTCATATACGTAGTTGTTCCTTTACATATCTTAATTAACAAACAATTTCTGATTGTTTAAATAGTTCAACTGAATAATAGTTAACTTTAGCAATTGTGTTCTAGATTTGCTCAAAAAGCCCTCTTTGTACTGAAAAGTTTGGTCCATAAAACACAAGAGATTTCAGGCAAAGATTTTGAAATATAACTTTTGTTTTGCAAAATGAGAGTGACTTTGAAATATGTATGAACATCATATTTTCATTTAACGTTATGCAAATTTTACTGAAAATGTTTCACTACAAAATGAACATATATTAAACATTTATAATATGTAATCTTTATATTTTGGAAAAATATTTTGCGCACAGACAGCGCCTTATCTAATAATTTTCAAATTAGTATGTATGTCTTGACTACCATCAGTCTTTGGGAGTCGAATAAAGCCATGTAGACGTACTTATTCAGAAAAAATACTTATTTAGAATACGTATAAAAATTTGAACGTAGCGGGACTCGAACCTGCGCCTCCTGGATACCAACGAGGCGCTCTGACCACTAAGCTAGATCATCTCTCTCTCATCAAGCTACGTCGAAATTTTTATCCGCTTGTTACAACTTATTTATGTTATAAGCATCTCCGTATGGAGATTTTTACAAATTTCCGCTACCTAAAGATAATTAATTACTAAGAAATATCGTCTGGCAAGAGACGTGTTTTGCAAGGATTTTTCTATTTGATTGTAGTTGGCCACGTGTTTTTACACTGGAAATCGGATACGCTCCGATATGTATATTATTTTTATTTAGAGTTAATACAAAATTATCTTTAAAAAACATTTTATTCTTTTTCTTTTAACTTCACTCTGTAACCTGCACACAGCAGGGTAAGCAGAGACACACTGTTTCCCACTTTTCGCCGAGTTCTGGAGGCGTTGTGTGTTGAGTGGCGGAACTCAACGCCGCGCTTTGTTTCGACACCAGAGCGTAGAAATAAAAATATAAATGTAAATAGTCTCCTCGAGTGGGGATCGAACCCACAACCAATCGATTTTACAGTCACATTCTGTGCCCCTGCGCCACGACTGGCCTCAAACATTTTATTGTAAAATGAATTCATATATTTTCTTGTACTATTAAAAATCATTAGCATTGTTTTTATGGGGCTTGTGCCAACTTCATCGCTGTGGTATGCTTAACAAATTCATTATAGAAATACTATTGTTTTTTATAATTTTAATAATTAATTTAAAAGTAATTTATTTCATGTATTCTTAATTACTGTTTTTTCAGCTTCCCGCTTTAAGCCGTATATACCATGGTATACAGAGGGAACGCCTACCATGAAGAAGGGATTTTATGCCGAATTCTTTTTTTTTATTTAGCCGAATTCTTTAGCCGTTGCGTGTTGAGTGGCAAAACTCAACGCCACGCTTTGCCTCGACACCAGAGCGAAGAAATTAAAATATTAAATATTACATTTCCTCGAATGGGAATCGAATCCACAACCTGTCGTGTTCACAATCACACGCATGTGCCCCTACGGTATTTGCAAATTTTTTTGAACTCAGGGATAATAAAAGAAGGTATATATTACGATACCCAATTTATTGATTCATTTAGTAACTTTGACATGATAATATATAACAACAAACTAATTATAGCGGGTATCCTCATACACTTAGTATATGAATATTTCACAAAACTTCCTATAGTAGACATAAAATGTATGTAATTATGTATGTATGTAGAGCTTTTAGTGAAACTATGCTAAAAGCCAATTGACACAGAACATTGAACCCAGCCTATAACAAAATTGAAATATTACTTTAAAATTACGCCTTTCCCCTTTAAAGTGTCAAACATAAACTATACGGAACAAGAAACCGAAACAAATAACATTAATTAAGTCTTTAATCTCATACTTCTTTCTCTTTTAGAACAATTAATTCTACAGAAGGAAATATTATACGACAATACATTTAGGAAATAACAAATATTAGTCTATAATAATAATTAGAAATATAATTCTATATTTTCTATGGGCATAAAGTGATGCGATTAGACACTCGATAAGATTGCAAAAATGTTAGAGAAATGTTAAAAGACATTAGGACTCGTATTCATAAATTGTTCTCAGCTCTAGAGATCAGTATTGAGAGCGACCTTGAGTTGTCGTTATAAAAATCCATGATTAAAAATGGCATCCCAAGATCGCTCTCAAGATCGATCTCCGATTTGAGAGCGATTTAAAAATATGAGCCTTAAGGTATTTGAATGATTACAGAAAGTCTTGCCGAGGGTATACCGCACCATGCCAGTATTCGACATCAATATTTTTATTTACATAATTATTTTCAAACACAACACAAGATAAATAAACTTATACAGAAACAACAACCAATTATAATGTTTATTTCGAAGCCAGAAGACAATATCCAATATTATGCATATCACAGTACCGTACATAATTCAGTAAATAAATGATCTATATAAAAATATTCAAAGAGTAAAACCATTTGAAACGTTCGTGTAATAACTAATTAGACTAGACTAGAGTTTTAGACGTTCCTAAGAAGTTCATCGGATGATAGCATGCCGTCCTGTAACAAAAATATAATATATAAATTGAACAGATTTTGATGGAGATCGATACATGGGTAGTAAAATTAAGTAAAATATTTTTTTTCTGCGTGGTCAACCTTAAAGAATATATTTATTTATTTATTTATGGAAAAGGACACGACAAACGAGCGTTCGAGTCACCTGATGGTAAGTGATTACCGCCGCCTACGACCCCGTGCATCACCAGAGGAGCTACAGGTGCCTTGTCCGCCTTTAAAGTGGAGATAGACGCGCTTTTTGAAGGTACCTACTTCCTATTTATTTACACAGTGCAATATCCTCATTAAGAAAAACAAAAGAGAACAAAAAAAAGCAATTGACGCACAAAAGGCTGTCTTATTACTAATCAGCGATTTCTACCAAACCGAACGGTTAGGAAATTTATGTGATAATATAGAATGGGTGATGTAAATAAACATACATACTAAATCCTAATAAACATACATAGTACAAACTTATCAAAAAAATAAAGAAATAAAGTTATTTTATTTTTTAAATATAAAATAGATAATATTATACACTAAATACAAATTCTTCGAAATCAATAAGAACTGTTTTTATATAAATTCAACATAATAATATTTTAAGAGAAAGGGTCAACGGTGAAAAGATAATTTTTCTACAAACAAAACTTGTCATTGTTTTTGAATCATGTAAGGTTTAAGGAAAATATGAATTTACTGAAAATAATAAAACTAAAGGAAAAATGTAGTCGTAAAAATGAAAAAGGGCAAATGCCAAAACTACCTTGAGGCGATCGAAAACTACGTCTACGTCAATTTAGATCTGCTTATTTTTAATTTAAATGTAATAACCTGCATAATTAATATTGAAGTTTAGAAACTATTTAGTATCTCGTGATATTATTTTTTCCCTAAACTCGTATGTAACATGCCAAAACTTAACTTTGCTGTGAAATACATTCTGTATTTCACACATTTAATAACCTATACATAGTAAAACAAAAATTCTATGTAGTTTTAGAAACTAACCAATATTTATAAGTTACTTAATGTATGGAAATATTCTATACAGGAACGAACTTTGAAGTCTAGAAATTAACAAATTAAATTGAAATAAAAACATTTTCATACTATTTATAGGAAAAAAGAAATTGTTAAAATTGAATCAATAAAGGTATAACATAAAGATTTGAGTGTTTTTGTTCAATACTTCTCAAATTGTTGTCGTCTGGCTGACTTAAGTGCTGTTTTTCTACATATGATATTAAAATAAAATTTTGATTACGTAAAATTACAAACCTGATTGAGATCGATAAACTTGCGTACGACAGAGCGGGCGAAGTCGGGGTTGTTGATCATTTCGTTGACGAACCAGTCCAGGGGAATACTAATTAAACAAAGAATTAAGTTTATAATAATATGTTTCAATAAGTATCTTTTCAATCTGTAATTTCAATCTTTTCTAAGTGTAAATCTTTACAACGTAGATATGACGATGTACCGTGGGTAGTAGTAGCCTCTCAAAGTATTGTATAAACTATATCAATTTATAATTTTTGAGATTTTCTGCTAATATGATAATATTATGAGGCCAGTCGTGGCGCAGGGGCACAAAGTATGACTGTAAAACCGACTGGTTGTGTGGTCGATCCCCACTCGAGGAAATGAAATATTTACTTAAATTTATATTTCCATTTCTTCGCTCTGGTGTCAAGGCAAAGCGCCGCGTTGAGTTCTGCCACTCAACACGCAATGCCTACAGAATTCGGCAGAAAGTGGGGAACGGAGTGTCTTAACACTAGGTTCCCTCTGCCTACCCAGCTGTGTGCGGGATGCAGCGTGAAGCTGTTTTTTTTTATGATAATATTTTGTTCTTTTGGAAACACATTCTATATATTCTATATTATAAAAAAAGTAATGATACATAGGAACTCAACCAGCCAAGTAAACTTATCGCCTCCAAAATATTAATTTATTTTAATTTTATAAAATTCCAAAATGTATAGTTCAATCTAAAGTTATTGTACACAACAAAAATTCTTAGTTTAGAAAAGATGATTCGTTCTCGGCCAATATTACGAAAATAGCAAGTGAAAATGAAATGTGTGTCCTATCTAAATCTCATTCTCTTTACCAAATAATAATTTGATTTGTCAGGACTTCCATAATAATATTGTTTTAACTTAAGCATGACTTCACGTTTATAACAAGAGGATGAATTTTGCGTGATTTTAGTGAAATTCCATTTGTAAAAAAATATATATTTAGATATTTTATATTTAAATAGTATACTAGTTCATACGTTAAGTACAACGTCTCATCGCAGGAAGATTTGTAATTATACAAATGTTCCTGCAAGGTACAAATAAATATACTTACTTACCTACCTACCTACTATATCTTTTTTATTGAAAGTGGCTAATATGGGATTTTTTTATTCATTTATATACTTATATTTATATAATTACTTAAAATTAAAATATAGGGATTTCCAGGGTTATTTTTAGTGTCAAATGAACCTTTACATTTTACAATATTTCAAAAAGCGTGTATAGTGGAAACTGATGTATACTAGTTACTCTACTCAATGATAATATAATTATCACTTAACATATTTTAACAACTTTTTTGAATTTCACGCTGTATCACGCATTCAGCAGAGTAGGTAGAGGGAACCTAGTGTTCCCCACTTTTCGATGAATTTTCGCGATAGTGGCGGAATTGATTAACGCCGCGCCGCCGCCTTGGTACCAGAGCGAAGAATTAGATAGATAAATAAGAAAAAACATTAATCAATAATAATTCATTCCATACAAATTATATACTTTGAATATTAAAAAATGGCCCCTAATATTTTATTATCTACAAGACACAACATATTTTTAAAAAAAACGTAACGACAAATTCTATTATAAGTTTTCCGAAATATTTTCTGTATATTTTAACTCAATTTCATTGCAAATAGAAACTTTACAAAATGTCAAAACAGTTGAATCCACTTTAAATAACTTTAAAATGCATACAGAAGTTTCTACAATCGTATGTCCGTGAAGTTCTCGTGACTCGGGTGAAGAGAATTAGCTTATTAGAATTAGTAGCAAATTTCCACTTAACTGTAATAGAATATTTATAATTTTTCTCCGTAAGCATTTATACCAGATTGAATATGAGGATTTTGTGTTTGAATTCAATTCATGTCTCTTTTTAGCTTCACGCTGTATCCCGCATTTAGCAGGATAGGCAGAGGGAACCTGGGAACTTACCTAACGTTTGTGCCCTTATCGTCGATTCAATTTAGTTAAAAAAAAACATATAAGTGTCTCCACTGATTGTTTAGGTAAAAAAATGTTTTAAACAGTTTTTAAATAAATTTTAAAACAGTTTAAAACAAATTTTTAGCCACTTTAATCTCTGTAGATTAAGATGGCTAATCACTATAATTCTTTCTGTCGGTAAAGAGAAGCAAAGCTTACGTAAAAATAAAAAAGTAAAATGTTTCGGAAAACATTAAAAGTTTAAAAAATATTTCATCAGATTATCACTCCACCATACTTAGAGATTTAAGTAAACTTGGGACAAAGATGTATTTTAGGATCTAATGGACCTTCCTAAATAATCAAATATTCTGTGTGTTTTAAACAAACTTTGACGTTCCTCGTAGCTATTATAAAATACAATACTATTAAATGTAATCGAACTTTTGTTTCTCGAGTTAAAAGCTCTTTTCTGGGGAAGTATAAATAAATTACATATGGATATATGTATAGATAACTTTTTAGGTTAACCAAATAAGAAAACAGGGCTAGCTAGTATCAATATACTTTTACGTAATTCATGATTCGTTTTCCTTTGATCATTATTCATATTGAGAGAATTATAAATGAGCTTTACTCATGCTAAGATTCAGTAAGTGATACTGTTGGGTATCTTAGAATTGCTGAAATTTAGAAGTATTTTTTATTTGTCGTTTCTATTATTTATCTTTTCAGATTCACGCGATTTAAAAATAAATTTTGAAGTATTTTTTATTTATCATTTCTATTATTTTCTTTTTCCGCTTCCCGCATATAGCGGGTCAGGCAGAGGGAACCTAGTTTTAAAACACTCCGTTGCTACTTCGCGTCTAATTTTCGACGTGTTGAGTTGCGTCTCTTTTGTCGAATGCAAATATTTATAAATAATAATTCATTCCTCCAAGTAGGAATCAAACCCACAACCATCGCTTTACAGTAATACTCTTGTGGTCCTATACCAGGACCACCTCAATATTTCTATTACTTTTTGTTATTTTCTATAAATTCACTTAGAATAAAATTATTATAAGTTTTGTTAACAAGTTTTGTTTTTAAGCTAAAGCATATTTTAACCCAAAAATTTAACCATACATCACAAAGTCCATTTGACACGTGTTTTACATTTCTCTAGACCTCATGACAGAGTTGTTTTCATAATTTATGTTAGTGTATTGCACTTGAAATACAATTTAATATATTATATTATATGTGGTGAAAGTTCTTGAAATAATACATTATTCTACATATTACAAAAATATATACAGATTTCCGTGCATATTGTCTATGAATTTTATGATGGAAGACTAAAAAATAGCAAAACATGTATATTTTAACCTATGTGTATATTTGTGGAAAATCGAACGCAAAACTACTTGTTTTTAGGGAACCGTACGTTTTAAGGAAAAAAGAACTCTTATAAGATTATTTTGTTGTCCGTCTGTCTGTCTGTCAAGAGCCTTTATCTCAAGAATGCTTGGATATTGAGTTGAAATTCCAACGATATACTCAGATCTACGGTCACTTAATTTCCTGAAAAACATTGTACTTACTTAAAAAAAAGAAATGGCTGTTTATATTGCAAAATACACGTATTGCGAAACTATTTATAGTTCCCAAATAGTAATTCCCTTTAGAGAATCAAAATAATAGGGTACTTCCGGTTGAACTATACATTTGCGGTTAAATCTTAAGAAATAATAGCCATAAAATTGACATTAAAGCCGCTAGTTCAAGTGAGGTTGGTGAAAGGGCTCTGGCTAAGCTAAACTTTAATTTCAGAAAAAGCTCGAGACCTTTAATTTTTGTACGGAACCTTCGGTGATTTATTTAAGACTCTACCAAATTAGGTTATTATGCTTTCAGTTAGGTTCATAAAAACGTATAGCAAATTTAATTTAGTAAAAAAAATACAATAAAATCAAATGGATGGTGACATAAAAAAAAATTGTTTTTTTAATTTACGAACAGCTAATGTAGTGTTAAATTAAAAGAAAAATAATAATGTGCACTTTTTTTACCTTTCAAGTGATTTTTCCTCATTTCCATCAAGTCCATCCTTTTCTTGTGACGCCTCAAGGTTCTCCCAAAAATTATCCAAGCCGTAAACTGTAAAGAAAAGTTGAGATAAAAATCTAGAAACATTTAATTTTACACATAGGGGTGTGTTGTAATACTTTACTAAATAGAAACAAATATTACTTTAAAAGCTTTTATTATAATAAAAATATTTTATTATAATAAGAATATTAAAAAATAAAAATAATAATGACAAATGATTCACCAAAAGATTCTTTTTTTTTATATATATAATAAAAAAATATTACAACACTACCTAGACATATAACCGTCGATCTGAAATACATAAAAGGTAAAAGCACAACAGTTACACCAAACCCAAATAGTACTTAGGTAACATTTGGCCTCATCTATTCACTAAGAATAACGGGCCACGTTTTAGCGACAGTACATTGTAATACATCACTAAAGATACAAAAACTCATTTTGTATATAATACACTGATAAAGCTGATAATGTAATATAATTTTTGTTATATTATTTTCGTCCATTGAAACTGACGAATAATATAAGTCGATAGCGAAAGCTCACATTTAAGCGACATTAGTATGTTTATATTTTTTTATTCAGCTTCACGGTGTTTCCCGCACACGACAGGATAGGCACAGGAAACCTAGTGTTAAGATACTCCGTTTCTCATTTTCCGTTGAATTTTTAGTGGCATTGCATGATGAACTTAACGCCGGGCTTTTGTCTGGGTGCCAGAGCGAAGAATTGAAAATATTAATAAATAATTCCCATTCCCTCAATTAGGGAACCCATAACCGTCACGTTGCAGTCACACCATTGTGCCCCTGCGCCATAATATGTGTTAGATTTATATATAAGTATAGTAATGTTTGTGTAAGGCCGTTTTCACATACACGATACTGTTTGTACGGCCACCGTCCGGCAGTGGAGGTTTCGCACGTTTACAGTCACTGCATACTGTGCCTTCATTTGCATTAGCAAATGCCCCATGACCACGTCGTGTCGAAACGAGAGTGTCAAATATTCGGTTTTCGTACTTGTATGTATGTGTGTAAATCTAAATAGTTGTACAATTATTGTGGCAAAAAAGGTCAGTCATGGCGCAGTGGCACAAGAATGTGACTGTGAACGCGACAGGTTGTTGGTGGAATTCCTACTCGATACGAGGAATTGAAATATTTAATGTTTTCATCATTTTACTTTGGTGTAGGGGCATGGCGTTGAGTTTACGAGAATTCGGCGGGAAATGAGAAACGGAGAGTTTCAACCACTAGGTTCCCTATGCCTAACCTGCTGTGTGCGGGGTACAGCGTGAAGTTAATAAAAAAATAAGGCAAACTAGATCTTCAATATCGAAATTAGCACTGTTTGTAAGACGTATATGTGAAAAGGCCAAAGTGTGGATGCACGTTCCCACGGTATTACGACGTGAACACTAATCAATATATCTTTTGTGACCTTCCGTGAAGTATGTCAATATTAGTCCAATATGTTATTATTGGATATTACTTATATGAAGCGTGTTAAAATTGCCTATACCTCCATTTTCCTGTCTCTTCCCAAATGCCCTAGCGATAAGAACCTTAGAGTTCGGCTTGAAGCTCCCCTTGATCATCCTAACTTCGCGTTCAGGGAATTCTGGTTTATTACGGACAAATCTTTTTAAACTCTCATTATATATATCACTTTTTATGTAAGCACTTTTTTAGTTCAAAGTTCATTTACAAAAGTTATGAAACAACATTACGCTAAAGAAAATTTGATTTTTTTTTTTTTTCTTATTTTAATATAATATTTATATTAGGCAAGCAAATAGATATTCTCATAAGAAATAGACCGTCAGTCAACTTTTCGACCCATTTCGTGTTGTTCTTAAAAATATGTTTCAGGTTTTACCTTCGTTATTTGGGATTCTTTTCCCATATCCCCTAGCGATAAGCACATTAGATTTGGGCTTGAAAGTTCCCCTGGTCACCCTTATTTCCTCCTCTGTTAGAATGTCAATGCCATTATTGAGAAAGCCTTAACTAATTCGGACGCAATATAAAAGTGTTTTCTATAAGCCGCAATCGAATTTAATAATCGATTATTTACTCTACCCTATAATATATGTAAACGAAAATATTTTCGGAAAGCATTAGTTATGGAATATATTTGATATTTTTATATTTAATCGTAAGCTTCTTAAGCATTTGAAATTGCGTTAAAAACTCCCATCTTAGTATTACCTTCTTCATTTACTTCATTATTACCACTTCTTTTTCCAAATTCATAAGCCACCATCAATGGGCATGTAGGACTAAACTTCTTGTGGTTTGGCTCATCTGTCGAAGAGTGTTAAGTGATGTATGTACAAATGTATGTTAGTGTTCATAGTAAATATAGTGTTTAGTCACTTACCTAATATTATAAATAATATAGAGGAAAACAGTAAAAATATATTTCCGTATTACAATATAACACTGTACCAAACAGCCACATAATTAAAGCTACCGTAATATGATTTTCTTTAAATAAATAATTGTTGTTACTTTATAATTGCAAGCGGGTCTCTTATAGAGTCGTTTTTCCTTAGAACTAAACACAGAGTTGATTACGTTTTTTTTCGTTATTAATAGTTTATTAAGAAATTTAATTAAAATTTAAAAATATCTGACATTTGATATTTAAAACGTAACCAAGTTACAAAACAGGCTATTAAAATAACAAAAACATTGTCTAACAGCAAACAAGCCTTACACAGTAATAGTTTTTAATTTGAAACTTTCTTCTTTAGCCTTAAGGTCTTTGTAAATTATAAAAAAAAATATAAAAAAAGCAGATCAGTTTTGAGGAAAGTTTCAATCTAGGTCTCATCTTGTAGTAAATTACGTTTCATTCGACCCATAGACATACAAGCGCCACAAAGAGCTCATCAGAAGAAGTTTCTTTAACCATTTGAAATGGATTTTCTTTCCAAGCTATACTGTCTTGTTATTTATCACAGTATTAATACGTATTGCAATTTGCTGGTCATTCGTTGTGACCGGAACACCAATAAGTTCCCCTAAGGTACCTTCCGATTCCAATTGAGGTGTTCTTTTGCCAAAATCTCTGGCGATTCCGACGGAAGGGCTCTTAAATGTGGGTGTACCTCGGTTTGTACGCTCCGACTGCGTTTGTTGTTCGACGTCGCCTTAATCGTAATAAAATATTTTTACACGCAGCTATTATATGTTTTTTTTTAAATATTTAATGAATTCTAGGTGTTGTGCTGTTTATTAGTATAGTTTGTTTAAAGGCTTTTAAATTTAATAGATTTTGGTACAAAATAAATCTTTCTATTAAAACAGTACTTACTAAAAAAATATCTGTCATATTAATATAATACAATTTCTTCTTGTGATTTGTAGTTATTATTTAATAATGTCATACTTACGGGCACCCTGCCGCATTCATATTATATTATATCAAGAGAAATGTATGTAATAATTAGCGAAAAAAATATATATATTTCACAAAGTTAATAATTACAATTTATAAAACAAAACCTCATAACAAACAACTTTATAACTTAATTCTTTTTAGCGTTACAAAATATCAGATATTATAAATTACTTGCGTTAACAATCTCTTTGAAGCAATTGTATGGCCCTTGTAGGCATCTCTTTGTAACCATTCTTTAACAGAATTATGTACTAGATTTTTTTTTATGTTTATTAATTGATAAAAGATATTGTCACTTTAAATATATTAAATTTGAAATATAATTTATATTTCTGAAGAATATACATTTACGACGTAATAGCACAGTGGGCATGTTTTAAACTCTACACGTGATGATTGTAGGTTCAACCTCCACTCGTGCGAATATAAATTTTTAATATTATTTTTATTTAATAAAAAATATATTTAATTCACTATTCTGTGTCACCTAAATGTATCTAAAGTAAATTCTGCACAATGTATCTTAAAGTAAATCCTCGATAGAGAACAAAGTGTCATAACACTACGTGTTCACTGATATCCCACCAAAATACGTAAAACTGAAAAAAAAACAAACTAACTTTCATAAACTTACGTTCAGTTCGGGCGCGTTTTCCAAAACCCCTAGCGGTCATCATTTCGACGTTCTTGAAGCCGCGGGTGGGACGCTGTTGCTTTCTTGTCAGCCTACCGTCTGGGGCGCCTTCGGTGACACAGAGGCACACCGCCACTATTACTGCTAACACTGTGATGTTCATGGCTTAGAAAAGAAAGAAAATATATTAATTAATATGGCTTAGGAAAGAAAGAAAATATGTTAAAAAAAATATTTGAACACTAAAGTTTTGGAGAGTATCTCCATAAATCCTAACTATATTTTGGATTAGGTTAGGTTCCCTCTACTTTGTCTGCTATATCTGGAATATAGCGTAAAGCAAAAAAAATAAAAATATAATAAAAGGTAAATCGTAACGAGTAGCCACATAAATACCCTAGCTATATTATGTAAAAGGCACAAAAGCTTCACTCTGTATTCCGCTCACAGCAGGGCAGGCAGTGGGAACCTAGTGTTAAGACATTCCGTTCCCCACTATCCGTCGGATTCTGGAGGCATTTCGTGTTGAGTGGCGGAACACAACGCTGAACTTTGCCTAGACAGTAGAGCGGAGAAATGAAAACATAAATTTAAATAAATATTTAATTTCTTTGTGTGGGGATCGAACCCACAACCAGTCGTGTTTACAGTCACATTTTGTAACAAGGCAAATGAGCGCACGGATCACTTGATGGTAAGTAAACTCCGCCGCCTACGACCCCGAAATACCTAATAAGAGCTACAGGTGTGTTGCCGGCCTTTAATACTATCATGCATATATTATTATTGCTTCAACTTCTAATTACTATTTCATATTTATAATCTACCGTTCTACCGTCTCCTTACATTAAAATTAAAAATCAATTCGACTTTTATAAGTTATAATATATGACCAATTATTTTTTTTAGCTTTACGCTGTTTCCCGCATGTAGCAGAGTAAGCAGAAAGAGCCAAATACTAAGACACTTCGCTCCCCACTTTCCGCCGAATTCTGGAAGCATTGCATGTTGAATGGTGCTCTGCCTCGACACCACGACACCATAGCGAAGAAATGAAAATTTGAAAAAAAAAATCCTCGAATGGGAATCGAACCCACAACCTGTCGCATTTACAGTCGCACGCTTGCGCCTCTACGCCATAACTCAACCTCAATAACCTCAATAACTGGACCAAAATATTTTTAATGAATCTATTATAAACAAATACTTAGACCTGAAGACGTTATGATAACAAATTGTAGAGTTTCGTCAATGTACGTGTCTCTTGAATTTCACACGACTTTGCACTTAGTCAAGAAAACGTAACATAATGGACCCACTCGGCCACCATTTACGAGGCTTACCTTAAACTAAACTAATGTACCCCACCTACCGTCGGAATTCACCCGAAAAGAAACAGAATAAATGACGATCAAATTTATAGGAGGAAAGCTCTTAAAAATTTTGCTCTTCCAACGACATTTGTTCTGTAATAGGTATCTACAGGTACCACTAACGTTATTTTTAGCGCCTGAATAGGTTGTTTCACGAGTTGTTCTTGTGTTTACGTTGGCCAATGGGACACGTGACTTTTATATCAAATGAGGTCGTAAAATAGAATTAAATTGCTATAACAAGAAAATATACATTGAGGCCCGTCGTGGCGCGGAAGCACAAGAGTGTGACTGTAAACGCGATAGGTTGTGGGTTTTATTCTCATATATTTTATTCTCATGAAATTAAATATTCAATATTTTTATTTCTACAGCATCGATTTGAAGCGGGACTCAACACGCAATGCCTTAAGAATTCCAGAATTCAATGGGAAGTGGGAAATAGAGGTATCTCAATGAAAACGGAATGTCATACCAGTAGGTTCCCCTTCTGCCTTGCCTACCCTACAACTACTGAAAACAATACTGGGTAAAATAATCACGAATTGACATTAAAACAAGCAAATGTTATCTAATTTTCAGTTTAGTATATTCGTGTCGTATTTAGCTAACAAGCACTAACACGGGGTTTATGGATCATTATAGCTACAATAGCTCTACACTCGCACTTTTATAGCTGTGACATAGAGAGCCCCTGTTAGTAGGTTTTTATGCGGATAGACTTCATGCATTATGTCTATAAAGTGACTGGACGTAAAATATGACGACCATAACCTTCTGAGGCCATCGTGGCGTAGGGCACAAGAGTGTGAGTGTAACGACGGTTGTGGGTTCGGGGTTCGATCCCCACTCGGGGGTATGGATTATTATTTATTTATATTTTTATTTGTTGCACCACTCAATAGCCAATGCCTCGAAAAATTTGATGGAAAGTGGTGAACGGAGTATCTTAGCACTAGGTTCTCTCTGCGTAAACTGCTATACACGGGATACAGCTTGAAGCTGAATTTTTCATAATATTCTAGAGCATATGACCATCCAAATAACTTTTAAAGTCTATGTTTTTTGCGAGAATGACAGACAGATAATGAATATAAATCATAATACACTTATTTACTTTTTCCTATATTGAGAACATATTTAACGATAAGTAAATATTAAATATTAAATAAATTAGAATACAAGAAACTAAATAGCGTTTCAGTCTGATATTTAAGTATAATCCACAAAGAATATATAAAAAAAAATTGTAGAAAAAATAAAATCTATACTTTATACCTATATACATTAGTTTATAGATGTATGCTCTGTGCTGTACTGTAGCTATACTAAAACTATCGAGAATTGAAACAATTAAAGATATACCACTACGCATTTCTTGTATGCCAATATTTTACATTATATAATGAAAAAAATATATATATTATCATAATAATTATACTTCTAAGTATCACTTTTAGTCAAACTTTTATAATAAATTTAATTTGATCGAGAAATATATTAACGATGTTTGCTAAGCCGTAGCTAACTGGAGCTATACAGCCAGGAAGCCTTATTAGTCGTCTAATCCTATATCTAATGCTATATCCGATTGTCAGTTTGCGCCATTATTATACAATTATAAATTACATTTGTATGTTAGAAGATGGTTTTTGGAATATCTTAAGCATATTTTTGTAATTCTTTTGTATTTTTGTATGTCATTTTGCTATTTCTAAACGGCTAGACCGATTTGGATAACATTTTGTATACATATATTTCAGTGACTCGTATATATGTAATGATTCAGTAAATTTGGGTGGTTGGTGGTTTGAAAGTATAATTAGATTCAGTAGGTGGTGATGCATTCGATATGTGCTGTAATAGATTCCCAATTTGAAAGTTTAGAAATTATGTATATCAATACACCTTTTTCCGAAAGGGCAACGACAGCACTGTGCGCCCAATCATAAATATATATTTCCAATAAATAAGAATCCCTGCTGTATTACGCAAATGGGAAAAAGGCAGATAGAGCCTAGTGTCCAGACATTCCTTTATTCGCTTTTCACCAGCATTCGATTCCACGAGCTAAAACTGGGAAACCTATAACTAAATATAAGAAATATAAAATTTAAATATAATCCACAACCTCTAAGTTCTTATGCTATTAAAAATAATTACAAAGAAAATAACAAATACCTGATATTTAAGTATACTTCTTCCAAAACTACTAACTCTAACTAAATTTCGAAACTTCGAAAATATACTTTGCACTAACTTTATAGATTAACTTTCAAACAACAATCCCGTCAAATTCTCATCTTATTGTATATAAAATATATTATCAAATCAATATCAATTTTCTTGAAAGCTATGTCAAGCTTTTATCTTAAGGTGAAACTTTATACTATAAAGTTGGCGACGACCCCTCAATATGACCATTAAAGCATTTATGTATTTAGTTAAGTTAAAGATACTTTTTTTTTTTGAGCTTTACGTTGTATCCCGCACATAGCAGGGTAGGAAGAGGGAACCTTGGAACATAGTGCTAAGGTACTCTTGTTTCTTATGTTCCATGCTATATACTTACTTTCTTATGTTCCCAGCTATCCGCCGAATTCTCGAGTTAATATTACGTGTTAAGTAGCGCCGCGCTTTGTTTTTTTATCAAAACCAATAAATGAAAATATTAAATATTTACTCCCCTGAATAGGAATCGAACCCGTTGCTTTAACAATTGCACGCTTGTGCCCCTGCGCCACGACGACGACAAAAACAAACAACTTATTCATAGTTTTTAAATTGCTACATGTATTTATTTTTATTAATAAGCATAAATTACAAAGTGATTTGTCACTACGTTTACTCCGCCTACTTTACCTTTATGGTAATAATTATTCCATTTTATGTTAATATATTTGATACAAGAAAATGCAACGAGACGCCAGAGTGGTGGTGGAAATTTCAAACAAAATAATATCAAAAAAGATATGTCAGCTTAATATTAATTTCGGTCATTCTAATGAGCTACAGTCGTAGTATTTCTATTTATACCTAAAGGAACGTGTATTTGACATGTGTACCTACCGTCCTGACAGTGCCCTCAGTCAGTGTATACAGATAATAATAACGAAATGTTAATGTTTTGTGTACTCTGGACCATTGATGGTATTAACATACCTTTATGGAGGCCATCGATTGGTATTTATTATATTTATTTAGAATATATTTTAAAATTGTAATTAAATACCGCTACTACTTGCTAGTGATGACGTCGTGGTGCAGGTGCATAAGCGTGCGGCTGTGAGGGCGACTGTTGTGAATTCGATTCCTATACGGGGAAACGAAATATTTAATGTTTTCATTTAATCGCTCTGGTAATGAGGCAAAGCGTGGCGTTGAGTTCCGCCACTCAATACGCAATGCCTCGTGAATTCGATAAAAAGTAGGAAACGGAAGTACTTTTGAATCAGAAAATATACCAGAAATATGTTTAAACTTTCCCGTCTCTGGAAATGAACCCACAATTTAAAATTTTACTTATCATTGGTGTCTGACTAGGAATTTTGAAATACAATCAACAATAATTGGAACGCTTAATAAAAAAGTAGCTGTACCTTTTTTATTTTATTTGTGAGCAAATTGTCATTTCTGTATAATCTCATTATCAAGACTCTTATATCGTCTCAGAGTTTTATATTACTACTGTTTACGCCAATATTTGAGAGAATTAAAAGATTTTTTTTGATGTTCAAGCTGGGCTGGACTGAATAATTTAATAAAATTTGGTGTTTATCAAATGAATAAATAAGAACAGCTTTTTAGAAAGAAATACGATATGATTTAAACACAAAACACAAAAATAGAAGAAAATATAAAAAAAATATTAAATATATATATATATACATAGATAGTTACGTACGTAATAGATATTAAATATATATATATATATATATATATATATATATATATATATATATATATATATATATATATATATATACATAGATAGTTACGTACCTATTTTGTATATATTTATAGTTGTCTTTTGAAACCCAGATATATTTAGTTTATTGTAAAAACTAATAAAAGTTATTGAGTTAACTTAATAAAAGTGCGATCACCACTTATAAAAATGTACATTTCATTTAGATTATTTGATATTATAATTTCTAACGTGGAGCAATAAATTCTGAATAAATATTCATTATATCGTCATTTAGCACGCTCTTTCCACAGACAATCCCTCTTGGCTTATGCTATGCTAATTCTTCATTGTAGGTACTCATATTTTATTTCAAAGTGAACACTTTTATTGCTCTAAAAAGAGTAACTAATTTCTTGTGATATATAAATATGGGAAGACATGTAGAGACCTTCGGTACAGGTTATAAATGGCTCGGACGGATGGCTATGCGTTCGATCTCCACACAGGGGGATGTTTTTTGTAATTCTCTCGCTCTAATAAGTACAGCGTTGAGTTCCGCCATTCAACACTCAATATCACGGGTGGAAACTAGAGAACGGACTGTCTATACACTAGGTTTATACAACTTACTCTGCTACTGTAAATTTAAACTTGAAGTTGGAAGAACTGTATAGTGCAAAGAAAGCAACAATATTTTAAATTAAAATTTAAATTATACCTAATACGTATATTTGATAATTACAACTTTGATAGATGAATAATATTATAGTGTCTTGCTGCTATTTCCTTTTGCTTATGAAAAAGGACGTTTTTATTATATCATTTCCTCTTTTTTTAAATTTCGATTATAGTTTTCTATTATAAACACATTTTATTAAAACTTATTATATGAAATAACAAGTAAAAAAAACGTTAAAAACAATTTTTTTATTCACATTTTCATATAAATACTTAATTTGAGATTCTGTCTAATAACACGATTTGTTATTTTAAAAGTGAAAATGTTCACTTAGTTGTTATAGAAGCATAATTTTATTACAAATTAATTAAATTACGGATTCCCAACGGAAATGTGTAAAGTGGTTTGAAGGTAATTAAAATGGTCGCTAAGTACAGGCACGCCTACAAGACAGCTACATGGCAATTTACTTTTAAATTAAAGGGTTTTATCGTATATATGTTTATAAATTTGTCGAAATTTTGGAAAATAATTCTATGTTTGATGATAAGTATAGGAAAATAGTAAAACGTATGTAAATTATATAAATTTTAAATAATGTTAGATGGATACCTAATAATATAAATGGAATTAAAATTTAGTAAATTTTTACCATCAGTAAAAATGTTATGAAGCTTGTATCTTGGTAAATCAAAATAAATCAGCTTCAGGCGGTATCCCGCACACAACAAGGTAGGCAGAGGGAACCTAGTGTTAAGACACTCCGTTCCCCACTTTCTGCCAAATTCTGGAGGCATTGCGTGTTGAGTGACGCTGACACGCCGACCGACGCAGAACTCAACGACACGCTTAACCTCGACACCAGAGCGAAGAAAATGGAAATATTAATTTAAGTAAATATTTCATCTTTCGAGTGAGGATCGAACCCACAACCAGTCGGTTTTACAGTCACTACTCGCGCCGCTGCGCCACGACTGGCCTCAAAACGTATATAAAATCATTTTTTTATTATGTTGATAATAAAAACTCACTCAAATCTCTGTATTTATATAACATAAAAATCAATAAAATTTAGAATGCATATTCTGAAATGTCCTTCTCAGGAACAGACGTCAACCACTCTGCTCTATTCATCTTAGAACTGCTACGTAGAAACGTAGAATGAATGTCACTTAAACGCCTGTGTGACCCTTTGATCTGAACTGACGTTTGATTACCAAAATCACTGGTACATAACGGGGATACATTGGACCACCTTCAACCCTAGCCCTATTATTGAGACGTCCCATGTCTGTCTCAATGAACAAATTGTAGACAGACATAAGACAATACAGTATATTTTATATGTATAATATTCTAGATTTGTTTAGTTTTCTTAGGATAAGATAATACCAATATATTTATAAAAAAAACATGCTTTTCAAAAATAAAAAATAATATCGCCTAAAAGCAATAGATGTTTTACATAAACTTAATCATTATTTTTACGACTTAATTAAACATTTTTGTTTCCTAAGTTGTCAGCTTTTTTCTGTTTAAATGTTACAAAAGTTTTATTTTGTCTCTATATTTTAAGAATTTCACTTTGAAGTTGGATTGTACGTTGTAAGTATAAAATTAATTACACGCCCTTTAGCCCTATGAACTATACAAATAATGTATACAATATATAAGATAAGGCAAACGGAAAGGTCACTAATTAAATATCATAATATTTTTATACGGATTCATCCGACCCGTATAACATTTGATAGGGCAAAGTAAATTAAATTCCTTACAATTAATAGTTTCGCTACAGTAATACTCGTAGTATAAACGTAAACAGATATGTAATGAAGAACGTCTAACTTTTTCACTAACTGCTGATTGCTGCAATCTTTCAACCAATACAAAGAATTAATTAAATCAAAATTTACTTATTTTTTTAGTTTTATATCCCGCATATAGCAGTAAAGGCAGAGGGAGGCATAGTGATAAGACACTCCGCTCCCCATTCTCCCCTAAATTATGGAGGCATTGCGTGTTGAGTGGCGGAACTCAACGCCGCGCTTTTATAAATGTTGGCTTTCTACCTTCCTTAGAAAATTTGCATGCCAAATGCAGACACGTTTGTTTGACTACTGTACAAATACAAGTAGTGAAAGTTATCATTTTTGCCCTATCCCAATCAATGTTGAAGAGATCAAAGTGATAAGTCACTGGCTCACTTTTCGCCGCTCATTGAAAGGCGTTACATAAGAGAGCCACAATTGTAAAATCTATTTTAACTTGGAATGAACGTCATTGTTTATCTCGCATATAGCATGGTAAACAGAGAGAAATAAGAGGGTATTGACACTCCCTTCTCTGCGTTTCTCCCAAATTCGTGACACTGAGTACGTAGTTTGTTAAATGGTGAAATTCAACGTCACATTTTTTTATCAGAGCGGTAAAATGGAAACAATATTTCAGCTCCCGTAGTAATAGTTGTAATGAAATACGTATTATTTCTATTTCTTTTATCGAGGCAAAGTTCGTCGTTGAGTTCCACCACGTAATTCCTCTAGAATTCGGCAGAAAGCGGGAAAGAGAATGTCTTAACACTACAATCCTGGGTCCCCTCGGTCTACCCTGTGCGGGTATGTGCGGGATACAACGTGAAATAAAAACAATCCACTACTGAGAATCGAAACTATAACCGTCACGTTCATAACCAGACCTTATATCACTCCACCACGATGACCTTAATTAATTTTATTCTCATTTCAATATAAAATTAAAATATTGGTAATGACATATACTTTATATACGAGTAGGTAGTTTCTACAGCAAATTTGTTGTGATGCAGTAGTTGTTTGTCTTTTATAAATCGAATTTCCTTTGAGTAATTAAGGTGAGGCTTTAGTGGGTACGTTTAATTGTTACAGTAAATTACTTTTGTCCCAAATTTGTTTTATTTAGAAATAGATAATTTTAAGCCGACAGTTTAGATATTCAGAGCGAAGTGTTAGTGTAAACTAATTTTGTTATTTTTAAGTAAACTATTTAAGGTCTATTGTATTTCTAAAATAATCAAAATTTACATAGTTACATAGTTATAAGGCAACCTATTTGTCAGTTACATTCGATGACAAACGGGATGGTTCGATACCCGCTCGAGGAATGAATTATTATTTATTATTATTTTCATTTCTTCGCTCTGGCATCAAGGCCCGGCCTTCAGTTCCGCCACTCATCATTCGCCTCGAAGAAGTCGATGGAAAGTGGGGAATGGAGTGTTTTAGCACTACGTTCTCTCTGCATATCCTGCTGTGTGCGGAATAAAGCGTGATGCTGATTTATTTATTTAAAATAGCACATTATAGATGAGAAGAAGCATTAATTATAACCATACTGTTTAAAAAGATACTCTTTTATCCCATTTTTTTAAAATTATATAAAAATAATATTGAAATTGAGGCCAGTCGTGGCGCAGTGGCGCGTTTACACACCATTGTGGCGCGTTTACTACCTATAACTGTGTGACTGTAAATGCTACAGGTTGTGAGTTCGATTACCACTCGACCAAATTAAATATTTCATATTTTAATTTCTACGCTCCGATTCCATGCAAAACGCGGCGTTAAATTTCGCCACTCAACAGGCAATGTCTCCAGAATTGGGCGGAAACAGAGTGTCTTAACACTTTAAATATACTTAGTACAGATTAAAACCTCTCATTTTTCAATGAATAATTATGAAATATACTATTTGCTGTAAAACAGTCTAAACCAAGTTTAATTTAATAATATACTAGTATATGCGGTATAAACTAATATTAAGTAAGAAGCGATTAAACTAATGCTATGAATATTACAGATAACATCAGCGTAATCGGTTAACACAATATAGCGAACTTCAGTGAGATTAAGATATGCAATTTATGGAATTTATGGAATATATAATATAGGGTATATTATATATTCCATAAATTCCATAAATTTAATTTGAGACATCATAAATAAATATTAACAAACATTTGTAACATTTTTAAAGTGTTATTTATTCCACACTTTGGAAAGAAAAATACTTATTTAGAAGACGTATAAAAATTTGAACTTGAACTCGCGCCTCCTGCAAACCGAGCAGGCGCTCTGACCACTAAGCCATACGTTCGCATCAGGCTACGTCGAAACTTTTATACGCTTGTTGTAATAGTAGAATACAAACGACGACCTTATCACTATTAGTGATCTCTTACAGGTATACCTTAGGCGTACACATTTATAATACAAAAAATAATATAGGAACCGTGTAGTGGCCAATAAAAACGTATTAAATGTAGCAATTATATTTTATTTTTTATTCATATAATAGTGTATTTGTAGCCTATTACAACACTTTCAAAAGTTATACAGATATCGATATCAAGGGTATTAAATCCTGCATTATTTACATTTGATAATTTATAGGGGGTGAGTTTTAGAAGTATCTATTTACAATATTAGTTTACAAGATAAGTAATTCTTAGTTGAAGATATGTTTAGGTCTTTTGGGATCTATTTGTATTGGTTTGTTGATATACAAATAAATTTATTTGGATATAATTGTATTGTTTGTTGTCATACATAACAACAAACTTAATACATTAAGAGGTTATTGTTAGAGGAGAGGTTAGAGGTTATAGAAGTTTATTTAATATATTTTATAATATGTTATTTTATATATTCTAAATTTTTATTTTATTTCATATAACAATGTGTGTATAAGTTTGTATATTAAATTAAAATTTCCATTAAGGATCTATAAATATTACTTGAGAAAGATTTAAGTTATTAAAAATACTAACTAATATTTAGTATGGTATAAACATTGTAAATTATTGATCTTAAATCCATTCATCCTTTGAATTGCATTTATCTTAGTAACATAGACATCTAGCAATACTGGCGTGGAAAGCATACTAAAATTTTTCAGCGATCGTGATGTCCGAATAGTAATTTTTCAAGAAGTTCATTTATCACATAAAGTATACTATTTTCTATTTCAAGAAATATATATTAAATGAAATCAAATCAGCTTCACGCTTTATCCCGCATACAGCAGGGTAGAAGGATGTGTCCAAGTGTTAAGACACTCTGTCGATAAATTCGGCGGAAAGTGGGTCTTTCCGACGAATTTTTCAAGGCATTGCGTATTAAGTGGTGGAGCTCAACACCGGGCTTTTGCCTTGGTGCCAGAGCGAAGAAATGAAAATATTAAGTAATAATAATTCATTCCCGAGTGGGGATCGAACCCACAAACGTCGCGTTACAGTCACACTCTCGTGCCCCAGCGGCACGATGACCTCGAAAAATATATATTAGCAGCCTATATGGAAGTATTATATGAAAATTGTATTTTTAGTAATAAATAATATAGTCTATATATTATTTATTACTAGAAGCAATCTCAAGATATGCAAGAACCTTAATATATTTATATAGTACACTGACAACGCAAACGCGTTTCAGACGCTACAGTCAGCACAATAAAGGCCTTCAACCTCTCGACGTCTATAAAGACGGCAACAAACTGCGGTGTATGATAATCGCAACCCAGATAATAAATAAAATCTCACCTTTGCTTGTATATTAATACAAAACCGACAAAAATAATATATAATATAAAATTACATAAGAAAATACGGAATTCTAAATTATTATATTATATATCAGTCACAGGTCGTCGTGGCTCAGGAGCACAAGGTTGTGACTGGGGGAGCCAATTGGAGGGATGAATTATTATTTATCAATATTTTAATTTTTTCATTCTGATACGAAGGCACGGCGTTGAGTTTCGCCACTCGACACGCAATATCTCGATAAATTCGACAAAAAGTGGAGTCTTAATACTAGGTTCTCTCAGTCTACCCTGCTATATACGGGATACAGCGTTATGCTGAAAAAACAACTATCAATCAAAATATTTAACTGGTGTTGATAATTTTAAATTACTAATATTATAACAGAAATAACGTCTCAAAATTTATTCATTAAGAAATAAAAATAAAAAAATCTGCTTCACGCTGTATTCCGCACACAGTAGGGTAGGCAGAGGGAACCTAGTGTTAAGACACTTCGTTCCCCACTTTCTGCTGAATTCTGGAAGCATTGCGTGTTGAGTGGCAGAACTCAACGCCGCGCTTTTCCCTCGACACCAGAGCGAATAAATGGAAATATAAATTTAAGTAAATATTGCATCTCCTCAAGTGGGGATCGAACCCACAACCAGTCGGTTTTACAGTCACACTTTGTGCCGCTGCGCCGCGACTGGCCTCTTTAATAAATATATAATATAATATTATAATAGGTATAGGTAAGTCGACGTCAAAATTGTATTACAGCAAAGTAAAGTGCTCTTGATGCATACAAAAGCAACGCGATGGACACATTTACTAAATATTCCTCAATATCATTTTATATTTGAAATTTGAATAAAAGTTTAAGAAATATTTTATAAACGTTCCTTTGAATATGATAATAATAATGTCAATTGAATTTTATTCATTTTACAAAATAATTACTAATTCTTAAATTATAGATTATAATGATTAAGGCCAGTTGTGGCGCAGGTGCACAAACGTGCGAAAGCAAAACGCGACAGCTTGTAGGTTCAATTCCGAACCTAGGTAATTTACGCCTCGCTCAGGTAACGAAGCAAAGTATGGCGTTGTATTCCGCCACTCTGTTGAGTGCTATGCCTATAAATTTTGATGAAATTAGCGTTTTAATAGGAAAAGAGAGTCCTAACACTAGATTCTATCTGTCGACTTTTATATGCTATGTGCGCAATACATGGTGAAGCTAAGAAATATCTTTTACTGTCTGTGTGGTATTGTTTATATATAGTTGGAATAATAAAATCAACAATAAATGAGTTAGTAGTTGCAATAATTTAAAAAATTAAATCAACTTCAAAAGTGGGTAACGGAGTGTCTTAACACTAGGTTCCCTCTGCTTACCCGACTGTATGCGGGACGCTGTATCCCGCATACAGTAGGGTAGGCAGAGGAACCCTAGTGTTAAGACACTGCGTTACCCACTTTCCGCCGAGTTCTGGAGGCGTTGCGTGTTGAGTGGTGGAACTCAACGCCGCGTTTAGCCTCGACACCAGAGCGAAGAAATAAAAACATTAATGTAAATAAATATTTCATTTCCTCCAGTGGGGATCGAACCCACAACCAGTCAATTTTACAGTCACACTGCCCCTGCGCCACTACTGGCCTCAAATAATTTGTAATATATATTCTAAATCTTCAACGAAATACTATATACATATCAATAAAAAATATTATACAATATGAAAATAACACAACCGTAGCTCTCAAAAGCGTGAGAGTCGCTGTGTGATCAAAGCAAGACAAACTACATCGAAATTGCATATATAAGCAGTGAGCCACCCACTCAGCAAGTGATACTAAATAAACGAAATATGATTACGTTCAATCCAGCTATTTCAAAATGTCGAACGTTCTAACTTTGCTTACTAGCGGATACAGTTACATTGTAGGATACACTGTGTGTCGATCAAAAGATTGTGTTGTGCTTTTTAGTTACATAGTTTATTATATTTTAAAATGTTTTCTCAGGTTTTTGATGATTTTAATGGATATTAATTTTGTGAAGAAATTAAATATATATATATATATATATATATATATATATATATATATATATAAATTAAGAAGAATAAATAATCCAAGCCAAGCAAAGAAGTATCAATAAATCATATATTGCAAAAAGAAATTTATTTTCAAAATAAACGAATTAATAGAGCTATTTGAATTTCCGTAACATATTGCTAGAGTTAAATGCTGAACGCCGCGCTTTGTCTTATTACTAGAAAGAAGGAAAAAACAACATTCCTCTAAGTGGGAATCGAAAATAAAACCGTCGTATTTACAGTCAGACGCTGTGCCGCTGCGCCATAACGGCCTTTTTTAAAAATCAAAAAAACATATGCAAAAACGTACCGAATCTTTAAGAATGAATTTTTTTTTACTATAAAAATTTTAATACTCTAGACGTTGTAATAAATCTCAACTCATAATTTAGACCAAGTTCGCAGATTTTTATAATTTATCTGATAATCCTAAAGGTAACTTTCATTAAAAATTTTACTGTTAACTTCAGAAGTTTATTAATAGTATTTCTTAGGTTCTTCTAATTAAGCTTAAAGAAAACTAAAATTGTAGCGATATAGGGGTGGCATTTTAACTAACTGTTAAAATGCCACCCCTATATCGCTACAATTTTAGTTTTCTTATGGCATAGATACAGCTTATTCAAAAAAATATTTCTAAAAGGAAGTATTGAAATTATATTTTTAAGATATAATTTAATGTTTTAATCGAAATTGAGGCAATAAATTATGGTTACACCAAACCATTTAAATTATTAATGTAGTGATAATTTTACTATTATTTTGTGTTTAACTTTACACAACACAATAACATCACTTAATTAAGGCTTACGCAATTATCTTTTAATTAAAATCAGTACGATATATAGGATCATATATGTAGTTAGTTTTTTTTTAAATGATCAAAAATTGAGTGTATGCGAGATAAAATAATTAGAAAAAAAATATAAATTATTTGACGTAATAATATTATTTTACGTTTTTTTGTCTAATTAATATTTTGAAATGTCACATAAGTTCTATTATAAATTTTTGAAAGACACAGAATGAGGAAAATGTACGATCTTTATACTAAATTATCTTTATCACCGTTTACAGGGAAAATGGATGAAGTTAAAAATACTTTGTGTATCTCTTACTCGTAAAGAATTATTAGTATTTTTTTTCAGCTTCACGCTGTATCCCGCATATATCAGGGTAGGCATAGGAAACCTAGTGTTAAGATACTGCGTTCCCGACTTTCCTCTCAATTATAGAGGCTTTACGTGTTAAGTGGTGGAACTCAACGCCAATACGAAAATATTAATAAATAATAAGGCATTCACCCGAGTGCGAATCGAATCCACCACCGTCACGTTATAGTTACACACTCGTGCCCCTGCGCCACGATGGCATTATATTATTAGTAAATAATTTATTATAATTTTTTTGCATTAACTTTAAATTCTAATTTTATGCTACCAAATATATATAATATATACTTTTGTTTATTACTAAATATGATAATTATATGTTTATCAACAAATTAAAATAAACGCTTAGCTGTCAAATTATTTACTTCATAATGTAAAGATGGCGCGCTCATTTATTACCTTTTCATGCCAACGCGGTATCATTCCGTTTTTAATTGAAACACCTCATCGTCCATTATGGGTGAGAGTTAAGGCGGTATATTAATCTACTTATTAAAGCTACTTGCTCAGCTGTCCATGATACTCTTGCTACTGTGGTATCTTTTTAGGGTTCCATACCTCAAAAGGTAGAAACACAATCCTTGTAGGATCACTTCGTTGTTCGTGCGTCTGTCTATCAAGACCATATTTCAAGATCGTATGGAGGAATCAAGCTAAAATTAATACTAAAAATAAAGATATATGATCCCTTGAAGTATAGAAAAAATCAAGGTTTTATGTTAACGCAATCAAAAGATACGAACATTTATGCTTGCTGCATTTTGTATGGTTATTCGCCGAGTAACCAAAATCTATAGGATAGTTCCCGTGAACCTCCGGTTATGAAATTCGCCACGATGTGAGAACTTACAATACAAATAAGAGCAAAATATCCGAAAAGTAGAACATTTGTAGGTATTTCATTAGAAGAACCATTATAATTTTTTATATATAACTCATTTCATATAAAATTAGTATATATGCCCGCAAACTTGAAACTTGCTTGTCAACTTTTATAAGTCGTACTTTCAGTTGACTTACGCTCCTAAAATAGGTACGGAAGCCTTGGTGGGCGAGTGGGACTCGCACTTACTCGGTTTTTTTAAATTACATGAATTTATATTAAGTTTTATTCTGTATACAATTTTCACGATATTGTATTTTTTACTGACTTTCTAAATTTAATTAGATTTCGGAAGCACAAAAGGGGTATTGTGAAAAGGATAATCTTTTTTAACTTGTAAAACCGTCGTTTGATATAAAACGCAAAATTAAAAAGCGGAAGTTATTATGTAAAAAATTATACTTAATAAATGAATTTAAAAAAAACAGTTTCACGCTGTATCTCGCCCACAGTAGGATACGGAACCTAGTGTTGAGTCACTCCGCTCCCCACTTTCTACCGAATTCTGAAGGCATTGCGTGTTGAGTAGCGGTCCGTTCGCCGTGCTTCGTCTCTACACCAGAGCGAAGAAATGAAAATATAAATTTAAATAAATGTTTCATTTCCTCGCGTTGGGATCGAATCCACAACTACTTGCGTTTACATTCACACTTTGTGCCCCTGCGCCACGACGGCTTAAATTATACACAAAAATATCAAAATATAAATATGGTGGTTTAAGTGACAAAAATATATCAAAAAGAAATAACAAAACTACGTTATGGTGATAAAGGCTGGTTTTCATATGAGAATAAAAAAATGACAAACTTTGAATTTTGATGACACCTTTGTCATGTATATGACTCTCAGATTGGAAATAGTATTTTTATTGATGTTTTGGCAACTTTTAAAAATAAACTCCGCTTATTTGTGTCTATATAGGATATTGTAAAAGAGGTTACGATAAATATTATTATGTGATTAAATCTTTTTTACATGATATTAAATAAGGTACTCTTACAACACTACTACTACACTCTCAACACGTAATACTTTCAGAAATTGGGGGAAAGTGGGGAGCGGAAGTGTCTTAAATGGAACGGAGGATCTTAACTTAGTGTCTTAACACTCGGTTAAGGCACTCCGTTCCATTCCACTCCCATTCTCTCTGCCTATCTTGCTTTGTGTAGGATATACTGTGAAGCAAAAAAATATTTTCATATGGAATTCATTATTAGACAGAGTAATTCGAGGAAGGCTTATAAGTTTTATACGTGCATATTACATATAAATATGCTCTAAAAATATCATTAAAATTAATCTCTTTAAAGATAATTTTAGAACAAAGTGACTTCCTTTAAAAAAATGTTTTTTTATATATCTATTCAATAATAAATTTCAATTTATGGTTTAATTAAGTTCTACGCCATTTTCAATGACCCGACGAAACGCGAACGGTACACTAATATAATAGAAAATGTAAAATAATTACCTAGTTTCTTAGATGCCATCAAAACAAATTAATAGTTTACTATAAATGCTTTAAGTTTGCTCTAATTATTCTTCCATCAGTCCGACACAAAGTAAACTGATTTATATAGGTAGTTCAATTAGAAGCTAGCACATGTAAATAATAAATGCCCAACGCTCACTAATCTCCGTTTGTTGTAGTAAAAATGTTTATACGTTAGCAGAAATCAATGATGCAGTTTATTTAACTAAAACGTGAAAACGTTTTTTTTCAAACCGTATAATATAACCGTGTAATAATAAGTATTGAACCCATAACCATTATGTAGGCGAATTGTTAAATTGAACTATGTTGATTTATGAATTAAGAACATATTTCTAAACTTTAATATATTCAAGGAAGATAAAGTCCACTAGCGAAGTGAACAGGCTTCGCCCGCTTAAACTTTTTGTTATATTATAGCTAAATTATACAATTTTTTTACATAAATATATGTAATCTATATGTTATTCTGACGTATAAGGTATATTACTGGAAAGTTTCATCTAAATTTATTCAATCGTTTTTGCGTGAAAATTAAACAAACAACTTATCTCATAATCTTGCGCATTTATTATATTATACATAGTAGGAAAAAAAAATACTCAATATCTATAAGTTTATCTATCTAAAAGGTATGAAACTATAAAAGTAGAAAATCAAACAACAACAACAACAATAAAACATCGATAGTTGTGAATAAGAATTAGTTTTAAAAACGTTCATATATTCTTAACTAATTGGGAGAATATACTCGGTAGAGTTAAAATGCTAATGGAATACGATCATTTACAAATATTTGTATAGAATTAGGGTAAAAGGATAGACTTAAGTGAATTTAGTACATATAGATTGAACTGTATAATTTTAGATCCACAAGTGTTTGATGGAGTGAAATATAAGTTAAACTTTGAAACATTATGTTATATAATATGACTTCAGAAGGGTTTGTTAGTAATGCTATTATCCTATTATGTTTGGAGTTCCTACTGATATTTTATGAAATATATTTGGTATGTCCTAACATGATCCTTAACATGATTATTTCGTAGTCTTTGTATACACTTTTAAGAGATTTAACCTATTTACTATAAATAAATGTAACGTACATATCAATTTTTAAAATGTATTCACATCACCACGTCATTTAAACAGAATATTGACTTTCTAAATAATACTTATGGTAGTCTAAAAAAAACTATAATTATACTTTCTTTTAAATTGTGTTTAAATAAAATATGAACATAAGTGATTTATTCGACTTAACATTAGCAATTTGAATTATATAATTTAGCTTCACTTGTGAGCAATCGTTATTTGATAGTGCCAGATTTTTATTTTTTGTCCTAAAATTTCTTTTTACTTCATAAATATAACTCGATCCTATCAGTTGCTTTAGGCTTTGAGCTATTACCAAGCCAAAACTCTTTCACCTCCATCCAGTAGTTATCGGTATTTTAAATAATTAACGTTTTTTTTAAAGAAAACTATGATGAAAACCGAAATGAAATCCAAAAAAGATGTACCTCCAGACACTAGGCTGGGTATCTGGCTATCTTTACACAAAAATTCATCCATTTCTGTCCTGTAGTTTTAGCGTGCTTTGAGAACAAACATGCAGATAGACTGACAGACTGACAAGAATTCTGATGAGTGGTTTTTTAGGTTCTATAATCGATATATTAACCGATCCATTTTTTTTATATTTTTCATTTACAAAATCGACTTTTCTATCCTTTTATTATATATAGAGTCAAGCAAACATTTATTAGTACATATTGCAAATTAAAATATAAATGATAAGGACTGTGAATAGTTTTCACTCAAATATTTATGTGTTTGTTAAAGTAAGTGAGTTTTTCACGTATAATGAAGAAAATGACTAAAGATAACGTGCAGAAATGCAACAGAATGAAACGCATTAAAATTATAAATGTGCTTATAGAACTCTAAGACAGTTTGTGGAAGAACTTGAACGTAGCTTCGTATTCACTTTGTAAACTTATAAAAAACTGTTATACGATTAGCTCCTTACTATCCTTTTGAACTTTCTTATATCAAATTAAATTTTTCTTACGTTAGCGTAACTTTCAAAGTTACCCTTTATATTGCTAATATGTGCATGTTTTCTTTATACGCTCAATAAATTTTACTCTTCAATAGATTTAGAAGCAATAGCGTATCGGAAACTTTTCATAACTTGAATATTATACAACAAAAAGTTAAAAATGTTGTAGTATCAATTTTAATTTGAATATTTTTAAACTCAGTACAAACATTGTTAAATTATCATTAGTTCTTGGAAATTTGATATAATAATCACAAAATGCATAAGTATATTTTTTTCTCCCAAACATATTTCTCTTTATTCATAACTTATAAAACTTTTATATTAATTTCGTGAATAAACATCCGTGTAAAAATCTTATTTCTTAAAATAGCAACCTGCCAAGGCAATCAACGGACTATGTATTAAGTAACCCAGTTAAATGTTATTTCCCCTTTAGCAGCCACGACGTTTTATTAGATAACAAAGATCAACATTTACAAATTTATCAAGATTTATTTAATTCTTAAAGTTCATAAATATTATTCTGAAAGTTCATAAATATTATGCTTATTTTGGTCATGGCGATTAAAAATTGTAATTATTTATTTTAACCGTTTGACGTAATCTGGAAGATAAAAAGAGATTACCCCGATTAAGATTTACCCTTTTTTATTGTCAACTTTTTGTTGCTGTCGTCACATTTTTGTTGAAACAAAACAGAAAAATAAAGGTAAGCATCTTGACGTGAGAATAAAAGATTCAAAAAGAAAAATGCGGTCGAAATTTTTTAGAAAGAAGCTGTACCCAAAAATATTTTTGGGAAATATTTTTTTAAGAAAGGTCGGTGCTGAGAATATTGTAGAGAATATATATGTTTTTATTTCACTTAGAGTTTCTTTTCCATTTTGCTTTTTTTTGAATTAATATATCTACACAGAACAAAGTTTAAGTATATATTTCATGTAATAGTTCTTACATCATGCATACTTTGCACCAAAGCACATTATAAGCATTCAAATAAGTAAATAAAGAATTATAAAAATATGAATAAAACTCGAATAGTGAGATTCCGGTACATTAATTAACGTACTTGACTTTTTCTGTTATTTTTTATATTTAGATAAAGAATTTTTTTATGATTTTTTTAAATCTCAGCCAAACTATGCGGTGGTCACTTTTTTTATTCAACTTAAGACAGTATGTTGTACTATTACAAAAATATATTTGATATCTCTACAAATCTATTTATTAATAAAATATAATATTTTTTTTCAAGTTAGTAAAACTATTTTTATTTCCCTTCACAAAAGTTACACAAATTGAAAATTCACTTGTTGACAGTGTCACTGTCATGTCAAACGATACAAGGGTTTTTAGTGTTTCTTTCATAACTCTAAAGAGTGGATCGAAATATCACAAAGTAGTTACGAAAAGAAGAAAAAATAAATAAGCTTCACGCTGTATCCCGCACACAGCAGGGTAGGCAGAGGGAAACTAGTGTAAGACACTCCGTTCCCCACTTTCTGCCGAATTCTGGAGGCATTGCGTGTTAAGTGGCAGAACTCAACGCCGCGCTTTGCCTCGACACCAGAGTGAAGAAATGGAAATATAAATTTAACTAAATATTTCATCTCCTCGAATGGGGATCGAATCTACAACCGGTCGGTTTTACAGTCACACTATGTGCCGCTGCGCCACGACTGGCCTCGACTGGTTTCATATCATAATCATTTACGTATATAACATAGTATTATAATATAAATGATTAACTGTCTTTTTATTTCTCCAAACTTTACTAAATAAATTTAGAATTTAATATTATTCTTTAACACCCACATTCAGTTTTAATCTCAGTTAATGAACGTCATGTCAACACGTTTATTTTATTAGACCAATAGGAAAGTGTGACATATTAGACACGACACTTAGATATGTATAGTATCAATAATGTTAATAAAACTTAAATACTAATTATATACATATGTATTAGTTATATCTTTGATTTAGTTCTTTATAAATGATTAGACTAATGGACTACTATTCTACTACTATAAATGTAGAACTACATTCAAAGAAAATATTACGAGATCTAAAAGATCTTTTAGTGTTATTTTTGTACATATATCTAATTAATTTTTGTATGGTGTACAAAAAAAATTGTGTATTTAAATTTATTAAAAATATTGTAAATGCTTAAGTTTATGTTGGTATAAAATATTTAAAGTAACTAAAGACGCTGCCGTAGCGCAAGTACGATATGTCTGGCTGAATATGATTGTTCTAAAATCCACTAATAAAAGTACCAAAATCCACTAATAAAAACTAATAAAATATATTTTTTAAAAAATAAAATGTAAATGTTTTCTCATTATTAGTATATTTCTTTGTCTGCATTCTGCTTACATATTTAATAAAAAAATCGATAAATAAATGAAACCTAAAGATAGAATTGTCTAATTTTGGACAAGGTTCTTTAATCTGGTCTTGGGATTTTACGAAATTCAATATTATCGTATTTTTATCTGTTGTCATTATTAAGTTTAGAAAGCGGCTTAGTTATTTGATATCTCACTACTAGTAGCTAGAATATTTAATTGTTAGATTTACGATTTTTAAAATAATTTATCTATGTTTAAATAAGATTTTTTTTCGTAAAGTTACCAACTAAACTGCTAAAATTTACGAGTTCTTAGTTATAATAAGTTGTATGATGTAATAGTAAGTTAAAAAGAGAAAGACTCATTCATAATTTAAGTATCTATATGTATGAAAAAGAAAATGTACACTTTATAGACATATATGAACATTTTAATTTAATTTAAATGTAAATTTTAATTTTCATTTTTATTTATATTTTTTAAATAATAATCAGGTGTACTATATATTTAAAAATTTTAATGACGAAACTTGAAAATGTAATAGTACACCAATTAAGTGACTTAAGAAGATCAAAAAAGAACATCTGAACTTACAACACAAAGTGTTTAAAGATTTTTCTTTGTTCGTTTGTTATTTTAAACTTTAAAATTATTTAATTTTAATTAAATGAAAACTTCGGTTTAATTTGGCACCTTGTGAAAATTATTCATGACAATCTATGTAAAACATATTTGGTTTTTATAATTACAAAAAGGTATTCTGGTAATAAAAAAATATGTTAATACTACTCATAAAAATCTTAAATTTTGGTTTACTTAAGTTATATATGAGACTGAGATCCCAGGGCCCCCAGGCCTACGTTATTTTAGCAAAGCTAATTTTTTTTCTGTCTAGTATATAGTTAAGACTATATACGTACTAACTTGAAAGTAGGGCCCTTTCAGAGGTAGCGCTGAATTAAGGTACACGCTCACCTATGTAAAAGTAGAAACGCTCGTATTTAAATATGTTTATAAGAATAATGTTACATTGTATATTTATTATTACCAGACCCTTTACGTGGGCCTTTACTCCTGCCAGACGTACTAAAGATTGTTTAAAGTTGAGGCAAAATACGTTATACTAGCAAGCTTTAATTTTACATATATTATTTACGGACTAATTCAAGACCCCTTATAAGTACCCAGACCAATCCGATGACTTTATCATCCTCCCTGATAGAGATGTACCTTTATTTGGCTCTACGTCTGAAAAAAGGCCCCACTTTCAAGTTAATGAGTACGCATACTCTCTTAGCTACATATTAAACTAATAGCCCTCAAAATTTCAGCTTTGCGTAGTAATGACGTAGGTCTGGGCCCTAGGATATTGGGGAATTACATTTTGTGCTCCATACTATCAGATATATCAATGTATAGTTTGAAAACTACACTTTTTACATTTAATAAAATTATTTTAGCCAAAATGTGTGTATATATCAGTAAAAAGTATAATCATTTAAGTAGATTTTATTGTTTTTGAATTTATAAAATTAAAGGTACGAGTAAAAAGTAAAAAAAATATGTATAATTACTTCAAATAAGAAACCTATCCGTAACCATTGAAGATTATCTATCGTAATGTAATGTAACTTTAAAAAGAGATTTGTAATATATTTTATTTATTTTAAATAAAAAAATATTTACTACAAGATAAATAAGTGTACCATATCACATAGGTCAGCAAACACCCTCTTGTATACCCTAGCCATGAATAAACTAAAAATAACTTTCGAATTTATGTTAATTAATGCTGCTAGAGGAAAATGTAAAAAAATAAAAAATAACAAGAATAACCATTTTAAAATCACTTAAATTTGACGATTTTGCTTCTTGAATGAATTATTTGAAAGTTTTATTTCATAAAGTTGTCGATTATTTTATGAAGTCACGCCACTTAATTTATTTGAATTATGCATACTCACGAGATATGACTTAAACTTCCATTGTAAATATTTTATGAATTCCTACACATATCACACCTATCAAAACTAACTTTTAAACTCTCCGATTTCTCCGTTATATCCCCTTTTGTGTATATTTCCATAAAATGCATTTTTAAAGCAACTTTTAACTTACCTGTAAGTTTCGTAACGTGTCACAGAACACAGACTGACGCGAGATGCGCGTAGAGGCTCAACCCGGAATGGCCAGGCGGGCCACTGTGCCCCGTTATATAGTACCGCGAGTCCGTAGCGGTTGGTCCGCTACGCCGCGCCCAGCGTAGGCGTGCGTAGGCCCCAGCCTACGGCGTGCTACGAAAGTGCTACGTTTGAAATACATGTTTGAAAATCTTAAATATTTTATACATAATGTAAGTAAATATAAAGTAAATTATATTAATATTTTAATAAAATTTTGTTTGGCAAATATTTACAATGTATAAATAAAAATAGGTTTAAAATTTTTGCCCAAAGATCCAGAAAAAATAGGCAAAACTAGGTACTAGGTAGGTCTTCAATATTCTATGTTAATTCAATGCTTAGCGTACGAAAGAAGCCATCAAAATAGAGATGAAGTGAAAATCATATAAATAGTATTTTTTTACTAAAATAATTCTGATTTACTTAAAGGGTATCAAATTTCAGGGAATAACTAACTACTTATGTGTTACAGTGTTACTTGACTTTACATTACTATTAGTACATTTTATGAAATTAATGTATGTATATTTTTTTCTATTTACCTATTCTTTAACATAATGCCGCCAAAACGTTAGCATTATTGTCATCCCTTATAATCAAAGTTAACGTTGAATTTTGTAGTTCTAATCTAATTTTGAACCCCAGAAGGAAAAAAATTTTTTTTAGCTTCATTCTGTATCCCACACAAGATGATAGACAGAGGGAACCTTGTGTTAAATCAATCCGTTCCCTATTTTTCGCCTAATTCTGAAGGCATTGAGTGTTGAGTGGCGGAACTCAACGCAACGCTTTGCGACGGTACCAGAGCGAGGAAATGAAAATATTAAATATTTTCCTCGAGTGGGAACCGAACCTTCTCTCATTTACAGTTGTTACACGCTTTTGCCCTTGCGACTGACCTTTTTTTCAGGAAAAGCTATAATATTTTGCTTGCAATACAAACGGATACTCTATATCTTTTATTTTCTCTTCAGATTCACTCTGTATACTTACGTAAATACAAAAAGAACCTAGTGTTAAGACACTTCAGTCTTCATTTATTTCCAGAATTTTAGTATTAAGTGACTGATATTTACGCCACACCTTGCCTTACCGAAACGGAAAAATTTTAATAATTTACTTCCCCAAACAAGTACCGAACTCACAGACAACGTGTTAACAGTCAGACTTTTCAACTTTAATTCTAAAAAACGTGACATTTTTTACCACTATAATATATTTTATACTTTATTGACTAGTTTGTGAATTCCTAGACACTCCGTTTTCCACTTTCTGCCAAATTCTGCAGGCATTGCGTGTTGAGTGGCAGAACTCAACGCCGCTCTTTGCCTTGTCAACAGAGCGAAGAAACGGAAATATAAATTTAAATAAATATTTCATTTCCTCGAGTGGGGATCGAACTCACAACTAGTCGCTTTTACAGTCACACCTTGTGCCCCTGCGCCACGACTGGCGCTTTAACGATATACTTTTAGCGCATTTAAATAGCTAAAAGTATATCGTTAAAGAAAAGTACAAAAATATTTAATACAACGAGACTGCTTTTTTACTAACCACCTTTTTTAGAGAAAAAAAAACATCATATTCGAACGCTCAATTAAAGTTCCACGTTCCACATACTAAAAAATGTTAAGCAAAAGATTTGTCCAATGCAAATAAAATATACAAGATATGTCATTGACATTAAATAACAGTTCTTATTTTTTTACCTGGAGTTGATTGATTTAAACTTGTAACTTCTTTTTACGTTTCCAATTGTTGGTTCACTCCTTATGTACGCAAATTTTTACTTTATTAGAGAACGTGCATAGAATGTAATTCAAATTGAGGTAAAAATTTCCTTTGCGAAGCGTTGTGGTCTTGTAATACAGATATGGTTAAAAGAAGTAACTGCAAACAACAAAAAAAGTTCACTAATACAAACGAACACAACGTTCTTAGACGTCAGTCGTGGCGTGTGGCACAAACGTGCGACTGTAAGCGCGACAGGTTGTGAGTTCGATTCCCGCTCGAGGAAATTTAGTATTTAATATTTTTATTTCATTTATTCCTTCTGGTGTCGAAGCAAAGCGTGGCGTTGAACTCTGCCACTCAATACGCAACGCCTTCAAAATTCGGCAGCAAAAAGGGAGCGTAATGCCAATACTAGGTTCCCTTTGCCTACCTAGCTACATGCAGGATAAGGATAACAAATAAAGTGTGAAAAAAAAGAAAAGTTTTTAGAGTAAATATGATATTTTATGGTAGTATATTTTATTTATATCATATTTAAATAAAACACTTTTTTTTACGGTAAGTTGTGGCCACGGATAGACATTATTTTACTAATGAATCCAATTATAAACCGCTTCGTGTGAGATTCCAATTTTCAAGTATTGACAATTCAGCTTAATTAAAGCCGAAAAAATGACATCGAAATTAAAAAGATGTCAAGATGAAGATCAGTGTATAGTGTAAAAAATAAAAATTTAATGAAAGATCATCCGAAATTTGGTTTTTATTATAATTATTTTTGAATTGCTTAAAACTATGGTGTTTATATATTATTGTTATATAAATTGAGGCTGAGAGCGAAGAAATGTAAATATAAATTTAAATAACTATTTCATCTCCTCGAGTTGGGATCGAACCCACAACCAGTCGGTTTTAAAGACACACTTTATGCTCCTGTGCCACAACTGGTCTCCATTATATTAGATAATTATCTAAATGTTTTATATATTATTTGTATGTACCTACTTATTTAAGATATTTTGAGATAAGATTGTCAATTTGTCATTATTGTATTTTGTACAATAATGGATGGTTCTGAAATTTAATAAACTGTATAATACTAAGATTGATATGTTTATTTCTATTAATCCAAATACAGCCTAAAATATTTTTGATATTTTTTCTCAACTCTTTTCCTTAAAGATATGATCATGATCGACTGTATCTCGTTTCGTACACTTATGTAAGTACAATAAAATCTAAGTTTTATTATAATAATTTTTTACTCTAAATTGTAATTAATGAAATTCCTGTCAGTTATATTTATGTTATTTATACGGTCGCTTCATTCACCAATCCCCGCTTGCTTCGCTACTTACAATGACAATAATCTTTTCGGACAATAATGCTTAACTTCTTTAATATGTTAAAAAAATCATACTACAGTATAAAAACACGTACGCAAACCTTTTTCTTTATAGAAATTATTAACTGGCATTGTACAACCAAAACAATACTTAACAACCTTAACCAGAGATCAAAGAAATAAACTTGCGATATTTTGAATAAATAGTTATTAAATTATATGGCGACATTATATTTGTCATGGTAATTCTAAGAACAATAATCAATTATGAATATAAGCGAGTAAGGCATGTACATAATTCATTACGATTATGGCATCTTGGTAGGATTAAGATGAAAGGTTTTGACAGACGTCTATAAACCTATTTCTATGGTTCCAAAAGCCTTGAATTAAACAAATATCTGTTGTTATGTTACTTGTAGCTGACACGATTGTGGCAGTTTCATTGTTTGACTGTACCAAAAAAAATATTCTAGCATATGTTTTAAAACATTATATTTCGAATTTTTTATATTATTGGCTTTAGTTAACTTTTCTCGACTAAGATTGAAAGATTTTGGTACACACCGATAAAGAGGAATCCAATAAAATAATTATTAGGTATATTTATAATATTAGGTCATTACATGAAATTGCAATAAAATGAATGAAATTGGCGTTTCGTATAAGTGAAACAAAAGGTTGAAGATTCTTTAATATAATATATTTATTTAATCAAAGTGTGAACCATCGTTAACTATGCACTTTTGCCATCTCATAAATGCTTTCCTTTACCAAAAAAACCATTCGGACGGGAATCAATAAAATCTTTAAAGGTGATTTGGACTGCCCCATCGGAGTTGAATTTTTTCCCTTGCAAAAAGTTATCCTAATTTCTAAAAAAATTATAATTTGTTGGAGGAAGGTCCTGGGAGTACGGTGGATGTCTTAGACATTCCAATTGAAGCCTTTTAATTTGATAGCCGTCTGTTGTCAAGCGTTTTCATCAAGAAGTAGAAGCGTAGAGTGATGTACCCACCTCGGTTGTTTTCGCAATCGTCTGGCCAGATTTGCGAAAACTGTAATGAACGACATCGGCACTAGTCCACACCAAACGGCACAAGTTACTTTTTTGTGTCAATTTCAATTCATGAGGTATTATATTATTTATTGCACTAGAAATAAAATATACAAAGAAAATAAAGATCCAGAAATAAGGTTAAGAAAGGTGGACTTATCACTAAATTCATCTAGATTCATTCATCAGATTTCTTCCAGTCAACCTGTGGAAGTGGGTGAAAGAAACATATAGCAGGATGACAAAATTGTGTAATATTCGAAAAAAAATTGTAACATAAATATGAAATATTCAAAATAACATATACATACATACGTACATATCTACATACGTATAATACAATATATTAACACTAATATAATTATGATAATTTTTTTTCAATTTTTAATGATAGGTCCTGTCTAATTCTTTGATAAAAATGCTTTTTCAAAGAGGCTTTAAAGGACACTATTGATAGGCTTTCTTGGATAGACTTAGGAAGTTTGTTCCAAAGTAATGCAGCATGTACGAAGAAAAATTTTTGCAGCTGACTCAGGCGTTATTTGCTATGGGTCCACTTCCGCAATAGGCTTCAATGCTTCATCAGCTTGGATCTCCGGACAGAGAAGAAGCTTGTTCTGCATGTCGAAGTTTCCAATACGAAAACTTTGAAACCATAAACACACATGTGTTTTCTTTTGCGGCATGACCGTCATACACAATGTTAACCCTTCGTTTCCGAGCCGTTACCGCAGCACTGATGACACGGTGGAACTCATACTGGTAAGTAACGGAATATTTTAAGTTTTCCATTTTGTGAACTGAGTGACACAAACAGAAAAAAAACAGAAGAAAAAAATAAATGAATGACACTTAACGAAACACACATAGTACATGTGTAAATAGCAGTGTAAATTTGAATTTGAAATTCCTAGCTAAAGAGGAGAAATTTGTGATTAAAGTGGCCAGTACGACTAAACACCAATTTTATATACCAAACATTTAATTATAATACATTTAAAGGGACCGAATCCGCAACGAAGAGATACACAGCATGGCAGGTACTAATGAGGGTGTCACGGTGAAGAGTAGAAGAATGTGCTCTGAATGTGGTCTGGTCGAATGTGGACACGTCGAGCGAATGACTGATGAAAGAATTGCAAAAACGATTTATGAAGAAAGAATGGTAAGAGAGGTAGGTAGGAGAAGACCTCAGTGTCAACTGAAACACACAAACAAACTTCCAAAAAACACAGAGTCAAACATACTGAAGGAAGGTCAAAAGCATGGGACCTTACGGCATGCAGTAAGGGGTTGATGACAATCGCGAGATGAAAGAGGTACATATATAGAAACCCAATAGTCTATTTGGCTTAGTACGTTTGGAGTAAAAAAAATATTTATTTCCAAAGACATGTGGCGTTGGACAATGACCAAAAATATGGACGGAAGGTGGAAAGCTGAGTGTCTTCACAATGGCTTCTCTAGAAGGGTTACTTTTACATTCGTATCCTGCATTATATGAAATATGTTTGAAAAAAAAATATTATAATAACACAAATGAGGCCAGTCGTGGCGCAGCGAGCGGCACGAGGTGTGACTGTAAAACCGACTGGTTGTGGGTTCGATCCCCACTCGAGGAGATGAAATATTTACTTAAATTTATATCTCCATTTCTTCGCTCTGGTGTCGAGGTTAAGCGCGGCGTTGAGTTCTGCCACTCAACACGCAATGCCTCCAGAATTCGGCAGAAAGTGAGGAACGGAGTGTCTTAACACTAGGTTCCTTCTGCCTACCCTGCTGTGTGCGGGATACAGCGTGAAGCTGAAAAATAAACAAATAATTTACAAAAAATTGTAATATACATGCCGTTATATTAATTTCACAATTACAATCAGAGCTTTACAATTTCTCTCGCGTAATTAGCAAAAGGAGCATGAGTTGAGTATATTATTACGTGTTTTCTACATTTTAAATTTATAAATGGAAACGTGTACAGAAAGTATTTACATATTAAACCTCGACACAAAACGGTCGCTCGTATAAGCTTGAAGCCTACGTGTGCTCGCGGCGTTGTAGCTTTTAACAGGTAAAACGATAAACATATGTCTAAAGTATGTTTTTTGTGGCAGGTTTTTGCTTCATTTTTTTTTAAATATTTTTTTTATATATTAAAAAATGATTTAGATACGGAAAAAAGTAGAGAACAGCGTATCTCTAAGTTTTTTCTGCCTACCCTGCATATAGTTAGAAATGTTTGAAACAAATAATTTAAACAAAACTATAAAACACTCCTTTGTCATACGATAAAAAGTACAAAACCTACACTGGAGGTATGTTCTAGTAAGAGTTCCACTCTTTAGGACCTGACTCCATCATCAGACCAGCTTGGCTACTTATAACTGAGCTACGAGCTAAGATGTTATAATACATATTACAAATGGGCCAAATTCAGTTTATTAGATAGTTACATAGAAGTATAATTTGACCTAATAAAAGCGTGTTAAAAATTATAATTATATTATGCTTATTTAGAAAACCGACCTGGTCGGTTTCCAGGAGGCGCGGATTCGAGTCCCGCTGCGTTCAATTTATACGTTTTCTACACGTTTATACGTTTTCTATATAAGTATTTTTCTTTCCTAAGTGTGGAATAACACTTTAAAAATGTTTAAAAAATATTAGTTATGTTTATTTAATTCTCCGTTTTCCTTTTTCCACATAATGAGAGAGTATCGTACGCTAGGCAGCAATTTTCAACGCCATACATCTCTATTACCTAGCCAGTTGGTAAAACAGATATCATACATATAAATGTTCTCTTGAGTGGAATTTGAACGTACGATCGTCTGTCACGTTAAATCGAATACGTCCCAACTGCGTCGTGAAGTATATTTTTGTATTATAAAGTTTATTAAAATTTTGTTTAAATAATAAATTTCAATATAAGTTAATTGAGAATTTAAATAATGCTTACAGTTACATATGTTTATCCCCACGTTGTACCACACATACATATAGCAGAGAAGATAGAGAGAACCTATTGTCAAGACACTTCGTTTTCCGCCTCCCATCTAGATTTAAGACATTGCCTATTAATATATTATACTTCATTTATAATAATGCATTCCTCCAAGTGCAGATCGTCGCAGTCAGATGCTATGACTAATATATAATAAACAAGAATCCAAATTTTATTTAACTTTTTATAAATTTCAATTTTTAGTTTATATTTGTCCGTCAGCATCGCTAAAAACCGAAGACTCCATCGGAAAGCCATCGGGTATTAATAAAACTTTTAAAACAACAACTACAACTTACATTTCACAAAAGTCGATCTCACAATCTTTAGATTACAAAGGAATAGAAATCCAACAAGTTTTGATACCAAAATAGGTCATCCGACAACTTAGCAGCTGCAAATCAAAGAAAAACTTGCCTTCTTAATTACTGCTTTGCATTTCCTCTGGATTCATCGATAAATATTGATGAACAAAACTACTTTTGAAGTAGATATATAAATATATATATATCCACTTTTCATTGTGGAAGAACTCCAAGGTCTGTTTTTTCTAATAGCTATTAAGTCAATCTGAAAACATATAAAAATTCGACCGTAGCGGGATTTGAATCCGTCCAAGCGCTCTGACCACTACGCCATACGTTGTCATCAAGCTACGTCGAAATTCTTATACGCTTGATACAATTTATTTATTTTGTTAGTATCTCTGTAAGGGACTATTACAAATTTCCGCTACACAAAGACAATTACTTATAATTATCATTTGGCTAGATATAAAGCTATTTATTAAATACCGCCGCATACGCCTCATTTACGAAATCGAGTCGGTAATGGCGGCAAAGTTCAAAGTTGCTTAACCTTTAGTAGTATTTTTGCAGTAGTATGTGTTTACGTTATTGGTATCTATGCGTAACTGCGTCACACGAAATACAAGTATGGATAAACATCGTGAAAAAAAACGCACCCTAAACCCATAAATCCATCATATAAAGTTAAACATGTACGAACTACGCCAAAATGACACCACTTTTAATCATGATATTGAATATAAGCTTTACACAATATTCATATGTAAAAGTATGTAAATATATGCTTAAATTTGGCTAAATATATTATAACATAAAATAAGGTGAAAAATGTCTGCTACACCAGTTGCCCAGAAAAGAGGGTAACCGAAAGGCTAATGACTAATTGTACTAACTTTCAGTACTATTAACTAAATGTTTATATAATCTGTTTTTTTTTTTTAAATAAATTTAAATTAAATTATATCAACTTCACGCTGTATCCTGCAAACGGCAGGGTAGGCAGATAAAACTTAGTGTTAAAAAACTCCGTTCGCCATTTTTTGCCGAACTCTCCAAGTGACTTTGCCTCGAAACCAGAGCAAGGAAATGAAAATCTAAATTTAAATTAATTTTATGAGGCCAGTCGTGGCGCAGCGGCACGAGGTGTGACTGTAAAATCGACTGGTTGTGGGTTCGATCCCCACTCGAGGAGATAAAATATTTACTTAAATTTATATTTCCATTTCTTCGTTCTGGTGCCGAGGTTAAGCGCGGCGTTGAGTTCTGCCACTCAACACGCAATGCCTCCAGAATTCGGCAGAAAGTGGGGAACTGAGTGTCTTAACACTAGGTTCCCTCTACCTACCCTGCTGTGTGCGGGATACAGCGTGAAGCTGATTTATTTTTTTAAATGAATATTTCATTTAAAAAAATAAATCGAGTGGGCATCGAATTCAGAACCAGTTGCATTTACAGTTACTTGTGTTCTTCGCCAGGACTGGTCTAAACGATTTTTTTCTAGAGCCACTTTATTATGAAAACAAAAAAAATATATATTTGTAAAACAATTATTTGTAATGGTTACTAACTAGGCTACCACTGGAGTGTGATGGGTGGGGTGAGAAAAATTTGGGAATTTAGTACTAAAAGACAAAGCAGCAGCGAGCAAGCGACCAGTTTTTTTAACAAATTTATGTTTTAAGTATCATTAAAATATCGGAAAGCAAACAATATCTTACTAATTAAACCTATAGACAACAAATGTAAATTTAATAAAAAACTTTATAAATCTGCCGTACCTTTAATGATCACTGCTTACTTAAAGTGATATTAAAAATGTAACATATATGTACCTGACATCAAAAACTCGTGTATAATATAAGAAATTTTATGATATATTCAACAAATCATTTGCATTTACAGTTTCCTTGGAGTTCCCACATAAATTATGTATGTCGTTCCCGAAAAGCGAAAAGTGACTAAGTCGAAAAATCTACTTTTAAAATAATGAAAATTAATTTTGGAAAATGATTATGAAATTTTTATTTTCTTAATTAAAGCCTTACACTTTTATCTTATTTTAAATTAAATAAAGTTTGTGTTTTAAGATAGTCTTTGATTAAGTGCGAAAATTGATGAAAAAACGGCATTTTGTAATAATAATTTATCTAGTGATTATTCAGTTTTCGATTGTAGTTGTTGACTTTCCATATATAAATTATATTCATATATGGAACATCATATTTATAACAGCTTTCAATAAATACGTATTAAATAATTAACTAATTAAGTCATTTATTTTATTCAGTCTATAGGGTTTTATAAACTAGATTGACATTTCGTAAAACAAAAGAGAAAGCCGTTGAAAATATGACGTTTCAAAAATTATTTAGATAAAAAAAGTGTGATTTTGATAACATTAATAACATTGTCTTAAACATTTTCCGACTTGGTGACTTTTCGTTCTACGGCGACGTATAATACATATAAAAAATACGTAATATAAAATGCACTAGGTATATTTTACTATTTTTATCTTTTATACAACTCTACAAAATATTTTTTCTAATAATAATATAATAAACTTTCAATACTAAAAATAGACTTTTAACCAAAAGAATTATATACCACGCAGAATTATATATAAACTCAATGACATTCGTAACACATAGTAATTACAAACAGAGAATCTTATCGGTAATCTTGATAGATTCCAGAACAAAATCCCATTTTGTTGTTTTTCGATACTGATCTATCTCTGTGTCTCACTAGTTGCGATGAATAAGTAACAAAGTCAAGTTAATCCTGTATATTAGAAAAAAAATGGCTTAACTAAAATTGCTTAACTAAAATGAAGTTAACTTTTTTAAGTTAAATTCCAATAATTACAATTTTTTTTCTATTATTTAACCACTCAACGGTTTCGGTGGAAAATGGGGAACGGAGTGTTTTAACACTAGGTTCCGTCTGCCTAACCTGCTGTATGCGGCGTATACAGCGTAAACCTGATTTTTTTTTTGTCTTTAAATTAATAACAAATATTGCCAGTATATACGTCAGCCAAGTTCCGCCGCTCAAGACGTAACATCTCGAATTATGGCGATAAGTGAAGTACAAGGTGCCTTGAGCTTGACACAACATTCCTTTTGGCTATATTTAGAATACCGAATACATGTAGCTAATAAAAAAAACAACTTATCTTATACAATAATATGGCTGAACAAATCTCTCTTTGTTTATACAAAAACAAAGTGAGTGTTCTTCTTATTTTATTATTTAATTTAAATGTTTGGTAGGTAAACAAAATACGTATAGGTAAATGTGCTGGCAATATTGTAGTTCTATAACTAAAAGTAAATGTCTATGTCATTTATCTATAGGTACATATAATAAAATTGTAAGTGATCGCTGTCAATGTAACAAAACCCAAAAAATTAAGAAAATTATAATATTTCTGTTTTTCGCTTTCTGAGTCTCAGAAACGGCTTAACTGATTTGACCATTATATTTGGCATAATAAAATTTTTCTTACCTTTTAGTGTTTGTTTTATTTTAATTGCCTCGTAAATAAAAAAGTAATATGAATATAAAGTATTTTGTTTGACAAAATTACTACTAAATCACTGTTTTATTGAATTGTTTAAGTTCAATATAAAGATATTGTCTTTAAAATGATAACGTTATTAGAACGCGAAAGTAATTCAAACTCACAAATAAATAATTGTGTAGTTTAAGCGGATGAAGCTGTGAGCAGGACCCTAGTACTTAAAAAATATTTTAAAGATTAAATATATATTTCCTCAAATAAAATTTAAGGTAAATTTATCATTTTCACGTGTATATTTTTCTTTTCTATCGCCGTTTCACCCTTGTTAAGCGTACGTTTGAAAATTATGGTTATTATTATTAAAGCAGTGCTTATATACATAAATGCTCTTTTATTTTTATTTGTATTTTGAAGTAAGATCGAACAAAGTTGTCTGAGCATACTTTCTCTGTTCGTGTAATAGAGTTGTTCAAACGGTTCCCCCGTTTGTATAATAAATGTTAATTGGAAATTTTCTATTTATTGAGCGTTTAGGGAGAAAATCATCCTTTAATAGAATATTTTTTCTTTGTCAATAAAAAACTTTGTAGCCCATTTTCTACATGCTTACTAGAGATAATTGAATATATAATGTTGAATTATTAATACTCTTTTGAAAACGTATTCAACTGGACTCGAACCTGCGCATCTTGGAAACCAAATTCTAATTTTTTATACGCTTTTTAAAAATATTTATCCTTAGCTTAATAATAACGTTTTAAATATATTTCTCAACTGTTTGTTTTGGTAGTTTTACGATTTTTTCTAATTGTTTTATTTTTTATATTTAAATTATATATATTTCATTAAATAAATGCCCTATATTTTATACTAAACACTAAAAGGAGTAATATTATATGTAACTGTTCAAATGGTATAACATTTGAACAGTTTTTTCACGCTACACGCTCCAGAAATTTCAGTAAGTGGTCAAAGATGGATCCAATAAAGGGCTTGCAAATTAAATAATTCTGACAAAATTCAATGTTTACGGGTATCCCTTCCCAAAGATACGGTTGCGCCTTTTATCTATTATATATAAAATATTCAAAAATGCTTTGTTACCTCATATTAGTTTACTTTAAGACCTTCAATCTTATGAACAACTACTATGGTGGTAACACTTGTAGAAAGTACTTTTATTAGGAAAATTGCGGCGTTGGGTTACTCCACTGAGCACACAATGTCTCTAAGATAAGAGAAGAAGACCTTAAGATTTCTATGAGATTTTTTCAATAAGTTTCGTAGGATTGTGCGAGCAGTGAATTCTCTGTATTTTTTTATGATTTCACGCTATGTGCGGGATGCACATAGCAGACTAAGCAGAGGGTACCTATGGGGAACCTGATGTTAAGTCATTTCGTACCCATTAAAACACTTCCGCTCCCAACTTCTCTGTATATAATACTCGTAAATTAAAAATAATAATGTTATTTTGATGACATAATTATATTAAATCTGTTAAAATTAACTTAAAAACTAAGTTGATGTTTTACTAGTTCTTATTGCACTAGGTAAAAATTACAGCATGGTCCTATGAAAGCACTCACGACAAACTTTTACATTTTCATATGCACTTTCAATGAACAAAGCTCGGAAAAGTTGCATACTTTCATACTTCATCGTTTTATACCGGAAACTAATTTTTCATACATTAAAAATTTAAAAAATCCGTTTAAGTATTTTAAATAATTTCATTAATTATAGAATTATAGAATAATCAACGCCACCGTCCGTAATTAATGCGTTAATTTAAAACGTTGGAAGGTGGGAAAGCTTAAGTGGGATCGGATTTAGGAGATGATCACTAAATGACGGTAAAGTTATATATGGATAAGTTTTCGTGATTATTCTTTTTATAAAAAAACTAAACTAAACTAGCTTCACGCTTTATCCCTAGCGGGGTAGTCAGAGAGAACGAAGAGAGAAGAGTCAGAGACAAACGCTACGGTCTCTACACATCTTCGGTCTTTTTATGAAAATTACTAAAATATAGCATGGTAGGCCAACCTTTTGTTAAGATACTCTGTTCTCTAATTTTCGCCGAACTTTTTCGAGGCATTGCGCGTTGAGTGAAAACTTATCAATAATTATAAAAAATATATAACAAGTTAATGTATCTATAGGTGATATGCATGTTAGAAAGTTCTAATCTATTCATGATAATTTTTGATACTATTATATATTACCTTACTTACACAACTAAGCTCTTCTACTAAAAGCTCGTTTATAATCTTAACGCCCACCTCCACTCGAAATGTGCCAAGATGAATTAAATTGAACTTCATTTTAATACATAATAGAATACAGTAAGTTAACTTCTTTTTATTGAGGCCAGTCGTGGCGCAGCGGCACGAGGTGTGACTGCAAAATTGACTGGTTGTGGGTTCGATCCCCACTCGAGGAGTTTGAAATATATACTTAAATTTATATTTCCATTTCTTCGCTCTGGTGTCGAGGTTAAGCGCGGCGTTGAGTTCTGCCACTCAACACGCAATGCCTCCAGAATTCGGCAGAAAGTGGGGAACGGAGTGTATTAACATTAGGTTCCCTCTGCCTACCCTGCTGTGTGCGGGATACAGCGTGAAGCTGATTTATTTTATTTAACTTCTTTTTATTTAATATAATATAACAAATAAATATGTACAGTTTATTTTGTCATTTACTGTAATCTAGCGAATAGTCACTAGCGGAACCCAATGATAGCAGGGGTTCCCTAATTTCTGCGTTTTGCTTGGAAACACCGCCTATAATTTTTACATACCTACTCAAGGCATGGCTCGTCATATGTTTTTATGCTGTATACGGATGAGTTGCCTGTCCGGCACGAGGCTTTTTCTTGTTGGATATCTTATCCTGGAATTGATATAATTTGACTGCTCATCAGGGAGTATCCAGCCCTCGCAATTATTTTTAATAATAATAAATCTAATAAGTTAGAATATTAATTATTAAATATTATTAAAGTGAAACCAACATTCCGTCCTTTCAAAATTATTCTATAGCATTTTATATATTTTATATCGAACCATTTAAATTCGTAGAAAAAGCTAATGGAAAATTTGTAATTTGAAAACACCTGAGCAAAGAGATGAATATTCGCAGAAACATTTTACAATAAAACGATTAACACAATAAGGGAAGTATCGATGTAACGTTTTACCTTTTATGAAAATAAAAGAAAATATTATTTTTTTAACAAAATTTATCAAATGAAGTGTATTAATTGGATAAACTGAATTTCATAATTTAAAGTCAAAATCTAATATTCAAAACATGAAGTAACATGCTTCATTTTTTGAACGTCAAATAATTTAAAATCAGTTTAAGGTTAATGCCTCAGATCTAAGAAGAACTGGCGACTCAAATCTCAAGAATGAAGACTCAATTGTTTCGGTTGTGAACCGGGACCGGGCTTACTTATTAGTGACAATGATACCTTTGAAATAGACTGGGCGTACATTTCATTTCCAAGGCGTGTTATATTTTATAAATTCATTAATTTGGTAATAACCTTTAACACAAAGCGTCTTTTCACAACTCTTTTAAATTGTGATATAGACATACCCGGACAATTTCTGAGATCCTATTGTAACAGCGTACACTTGACCCATAAAAGAAGAAAACTCGATGCAATCGAGTTACAGGTACCTAAACTTACGCTTAGTTTCTAGATTTTGATAAAATCATTAAGTTTAATATAAAAATTTTAAATATCTCAATACGATGGAAAGGTAAGTAGAAATAGGTTGTGTAAAGAAATAATCCACTGAATACTAGTAGTTTATAAATAGCAATAAAACAGCATTTATAAACATGAGCAAATATTAACCTTTAATTATAAACGCGGCGTTGAGTTCCATTACTCAACGCGCAATGTTCGGAAATAGGTACTATGTATTAGACATTTCAGCTATTTCAAACTCTATCTTGACATATCAATATATATATCTCAATTGAAGACTAAAAGCTCTTAGAAAATTTGTGTCATCATGTTTTCCATCTACATTGCTTTTAGCTTTCAAATACCAGTAAAATTTGCATGAATGGTTTGTACTTACTCTAATATATGCAATCTAGCCTCAACGCAAGACGGAATTCTCGGTTATAGAGTAAATGAAAACTATCTAAGTATATGTAATGTTTACTTTCTATTCATTAATAGATATATTAACATATGAAGAAACGTATATTTAATTTAATAAAGGTACAACTATAACACCTCGACATAATATTTACTAACAAATATTTAAAAAAAATAGTCAAGTGCGAGTCAGACTAACCCAAACACAACCAAGGGTTTTTTAACAAATTCAGGATTGTTAGGTCAACGGGAGAATGTATCTTACAAAAATTGACAAATTTCAGTTTGTGGGCGTACGCACTCATTTTATATGGCGCAGCGGCACGAGGTGTGACTGCAAAACCGACTGGTTGTGGGTTCGATCCCCACTCGAGGAGATGAAATATTTACTTAAATTTATATTTCCATTTCTTCGCTCTGGTGTCGAGGTTAAGCGCGGCGTTGAGTTCTGCCACTCAACACGCAATGCCTCCAGAATTCGGCAGAAAGTGGGGAACGGAGTGTCTTAACACTAGGTTCCCTCTGCCTACCCTGCTGTGTGCGGGATAC
>JAATLQ010013245.1:168481-192654 GCA_013421005.1 Heliconius erato x Heliconius himera | reverse complement strand
TCTCATATTTGTAATATTGTCGATATATACTAATATATTAAAATATTTTTTAATTTGACAGGCAATTTATTCCGCCATGTTAATAACAACCGACCGTTGCTAAGCAACGGTTTGCAAAGTTTATTTGTTGTTATAAGCAAACGTCACCCAAAATGAGCTTGCTTAACGCATACATGGCGTGCGCCGACTCAACCTTATGAGATACATAAAAATAATGTTTTACAAAAATATTGTCCTTTGAATAATGTTTAAAAAAGTCCGAAATAGATGTTGATATGTTTATCTCTGAAGCTTGAGCAAAGTAACAGAGTAGCAACAAGTAACCATTTTAATTAATTTACTTTATATTTATCGGGTTTTTGTTGTATGTATTTTCTATAGTTTGATATTGATCCTTATGAAAATGAATATAATAGTCACTTTTAGCATTTCATCTAAATTGAAATTATAGTTCACTGTATAACATTCTAATAAACAATTAAGGAGATGTCACTGATTCGAAATGACCTAGCCTACGAGCGGTATAGTATGACCGACGCGAACGGGCAGATGACTTTGACGGTTTTGTAAATTTTCATACATTTTCGAATTACTGTTAATTTTTATGTAATTATTTGCTGTTTATAATTAATTTCTACTTTTCTTTAGTTCTTCGCTTATTCGAGTATTAGTTAGATTTTCATGAATTTCTTGGTGTGGTGTAAGTTGCGGCCCTGCGCGGCATCGGTATAATATTATTTAAGTACTAGCGGCTCGCCCACGGCTTCGCCCGCTTAAAATACATGATTATTGATTTAATAAGCACAATTGATTGACAACTATAATTACTTCTAATATGATTTTTTACGACATTATCGTCGAATTAAAGAATAAAGAATTTTTGATTGTTTTAAATAAAAAAATACGACCATTGTTGATAATTGATATTTATAAAATATACATAAAGCTAATTTATTACACGTATATATTTTTGTAACTTTATGTTCTTTTTACTTATATAATATACGTCTCATCATAATTCTAAAACTATTAATTGTGCTGATGTAAGTGAATAATTTAATCTACTCATTCAGAAACAGCCTTAAATGTTAAATTATTGATTCAAAGGATACATAATATTCTTTGCAAAATAACTGTAATAATTGCATATTAACTCCTGCACAGTTTTTAAATTAGTTACATATATTATATGAACGAACCAACCAAAAAATCTTTGTATTTACTTGATATTTCTTTCAAGATCGTTCTTTATCTCTGTGTTGAATTAGTTACGACTTAAACTTAACTGTTATGATTTATGAAGGTAATCTCCACTAACAATTCAATTTTGTTTACTTTATTGTATAAAATATTATATAATAGTGCTTCAATAATGTATATATTTTTATCAACAGTCATAAGCCAGACGTTTCGAATGTCATTCTTTAGCCAAGAAACCAGCGCGGTTGCTATAAAATATTATTCGCAGGCAAGCTAATGCCTTGAGTTCATTCAAATGACGATAACTTTTTTTTTAACGAACCGATTTTGATGAACTAAACTTTAGTAGTTAAGTTAAGTTAAAACAAAGCAATTGGTGAAAATGAAGTGTGAGTGAAATTTTCAAGTAAATCTGTTCAGTACTTTCAGAGAAAAATGCGGACAAAAATATATCGACAGACAGACAGACAGACAAGAAATTAAAAAATATATTTTTGCTTTCTATTATTCTATTTAGGTGTCCCTCTATCCATTTCAGCCAAAATTACTAAATGTACAGACAAAATATTTTTACTGTCTTATTATATAAAGAGATAGAGATTAAAGAGAGAATTGTTGGTTATTTCATCTTGGTTGGATGGTTATCTATACCGTTGTTATACACTTAATAAATTGTGGTTATAATTTTTTGGGATTTTATTTGATATTGCTCGCAATACTTATCATATTTAATTTAGAAAGGACTTTAGTTATTTCATATAGTATCTATGTACGCGCGCAAGGAAAACGAGTAAAAAGATTTTTCCCGGATAAATTAGTAAAATCGATCACTGAAAGTCCAATAAAAATTAGTTCAGTTTTTCTGGATATTAGCTCGTGGAAATAGAAAGACAGACAGAGACAAAATTATAAATAATGTAGCTGGTTTTGGTTAGGTTTTTTTATTAATATTTTACTATGGTTACGTTTACTTATATTTTTATCATTTAAATTAGTTAGATATTTTCAAAAACAATTTCCTAAATATATCTATAAGCATTGGTAAAGTTTAAGCGGGCGAAGCCGCGTCCGGGTCCGCTAGTTTTATTATAATTTAACAATACGTTTAAGCGGACAAAGCCGCGTTGGGGTCACTAGTATTATATAGTTAAGTTAATTATATATATTATATAGTAGTCATAAACTATTGTTGAATTTATAGTTTAATAATGATTTTAGGACTAACCTACAAACCTATTTATAGTTTGATTACGCATCGTTTCGTTGATTGCTGGCCATTTCCCATAACTGTTTATGATACTATGATTTGTTCCGCCTTGTTCATAAGTTAAGCGGAGGATATGATGTATGACGGCTTTATTTATAAAATACTATTTTGTTTCTAAATTTTGAACATTTATACTGTACTTTTACTGTTGCACGTATGTATTTTTCGCTTTTGTAATTTAATTTTAAAACATAGATATATTTTAAAATAAACCTATGCGTTAAAGAAAATAAAAATCAAATTCATTCTAGAATATTGTAGTTGACGAGGTGGATCAGTGGAACAGAATCTGACTGTAAACGGGTTGTATCTTAGTTTTTAAAATACAGTAAAACGGAACATTCCCGTCACCGTCAACCACGCTAGGTTAGGTCTTTATTGGGAATTAAATGGAATGAAGTAGGTATCTTAATCTTAATTCTTTCTGCCAGTACCTGCACATTTTTATACGAAAAAAAAACATTAAAAAAAGTTTTTTTTCATAATCGACGAGAATAAAAAATATTTATTCAATTTTTACATAAATATATTAATTATAAGAGAACACACCAGCATAGATAAGAAGCTCCGAATGAAAATTAAACGCGCAACGTTTAAAAAGCATTCAAATGAATATTATTGTTTTATTTCCAAAATGATATATTTGTCAGTCGAAAGGAAACCGCCAGTGCCAGTATGAAGAGGCCAGTCGTAGCGCAGCGGCACCAAGTGTGACTGTAAAATCGACTGGTTGTGGGTTCGATCCCCACTCGAGGAGATGAAATATTTACTTAAATTTATATTTCCATTTCTTCGCTCTGGTGTCGAGGCTAAGCGCGGCATTGAGTTCTGCCACTCAACACGCAATGCCTCCAGAATTCGGCAGAAAGTGGGGAACGGAGTGTCTTAATACTAGGTTCCTTCTCCCTACCCTGCTGCGTGCGGGATACAGCGTGAAGCTGATTTAATTTAATTTTTTTTAAGGAAACCGTTTTACATAGCCCGATCTGCGCCGCATCGTAAATCGTTTTAATCAATTTTGTATAAGACTATCTTCATGATTACACCGGACCCATCTCGGATTATAAATTACACTTTAATAAAAAAATATAACTATATTTCTTAGCAAATGCTAACGGTTTTTATATATTTTTAACCAAGCCAATTATTGAATCTATCGGTCAAGATTATTACGAAGAATTTTGTAGTTATAGGCCTTAATTGGTGAAATTATTATAAAAAAATAATTAATATATAAAATAGGACACTCTTACAAAGAAGCAAGTATATAAATAGACTTATAAAATACCATTTCTCCTTTTTTCTCTATAACTTACTATGAGGTCGCTTGTTGAGATATTGCGTATTGAGATACAACCTGGTGACAGACGGACAAATAAACAGACAACAATCTTAGTAATAGGGTTCAGTTTTACCCTTTGGGTACGAAACTCTAAAAAGTATATAGTAGATATTATGTATATAAGTACATAATTAAAGGCAAACTAGCGACAGTCTGACTTACGTCTCAATACAATTAGCTCTGTTTGTTTTCAAATGGGAACAGCTGAAAGCACTCACAAAATTAAACCATATTAGAAGAACTGCTCGGCTAAATCAATTGGACCATGTGGACCAATAAGTGTTAAGCGGGGACCGATTTCTTAAACTATTGTTGTGACCACTCTCGCCGTCATGCGGATGGAATTACAAGTAGCTACCCTATATATAAAGAGTTCTCGTGATAATTTAATTAAAAAATAACTTTTTAAGTATAAAATTTCTTTCTAAACTTAATATTTTATTTTCTATTTAGCTTGTTGTATGTTGCGTGTAGCGGGGTGGGCACTAGGAACCTAGTCCTAAGACACGCCGTTCCCCACTTTTGGACGAATTTTCGAGATATTGTGTTGAGTCACTGACTTAACGCCGCGCTGTTACATGTGCGAAAAAATAAAAATATTAAATAATTTACCCCCGAAATGAGAATCAAGGCCACATGAACCCCATATTCTATTTCTTTAATAATAACTGATGCCGTCGTGTTAAACATTTTGTTACAGATTAAAATTTAATATATTATCTATACTACGAACTAGAATAGACATGAAAGGTTGTAATAATTTTAGTAAGTCGCTTCTGTAATATTACAGTAGGTAAGCTAGATGGAAGGGCGACAGGCGCGAATGTCTATAAAGGAAAACTTTTTTACATTCTTTTCATAATAGAATCTTCGAGACGAGAATCTACTTCACGCTTAAGTTACCTATTAAATTCGTATATATTTCCATACATTTGTCTCCTACAAAAAATATTTCATATACGATAACTTGAAATTAATTTAGATTCAAAACTGGTGATATTATCATCGTGTTTCCGTATAGGTGCGTCATTGTAGAAGAACAAAAAAAAATTGTTGCATTGAATACTTCATAAAAGTAAATTGAGGAAGCTTATAATTAAACGAAGATGCTCTATAAGGTCATTGTTTTAATATTGTTGCCACATTTAAAAATAGTATTTAATTTTTTTTATTGTCACGTATTTACCTTGATACTTTACGGTTATATCAGTCTGTTCTAGTAGTTTGTTGATATCATTTGAGGTATTAACATTACTAATTGCAAAGTTCCAAGACCATCTCCAGGTATATAAGGAACTATAGAAATATTATTATGGCCATATACTTAAATGTATAACTCAGAATCAGTCGAATAAATAAGTAATAGAATATTTTTATTTTCTTGAACATAATATTTAAGCTATATACATAAAATCAAGCCGGATATTCAATTTCTACAGGTTACTACAAATCCTATATGACTGTATCTAATATCTAATGCAGTAAAAGCACCCAATGCACTTCTTAGAAATGTTAGCAAAATTGAACTCACCAACTAGAAGCATACTTTGAAACGACGTCATATTTTAAGGAACATACGTGATTCGATTTAGTAATGCCTTTTTGAACTTTGATATGCTTTTTAATTTTTTATTTATGATTAAAATATTATTATAGTAGGAAACATTATATTTTACCGATTAGATACATTGTCCTAATCGACGATAGGTTATTATTAGGATAATTATGAATGATAGAAATTTGTTTTTTTTCCAGTCTTCTAAAGTTTATTTATGGAATTTGTATAAACAATATTAAATCAAAAATCCTATCCGAACCTAGTGTTAAGACACTCCGTTCTCCACTTTTCGCCGAATTCTAGAGCGCGAGTTGAATGGCGAAAAGCCTGTCTCGATACCAGAGCGTAGAACTGAAAATTTAAATTTAAATAAATATCTCATTTCCTCTCGTGGGAATCGAACCCATAACCAGTCGCGTCCACAGGCAGTTTTTGCCCCTGCGCCACGACTGGCCTCATGAACAATATTAAATTTAATATTTATTTATACTAATACGAAAACAAGTATAACAGTTCTACAATATTTTTTATATTGAACACAATAAATACATTTTTATACTTAACGAACTAAAAAACGAAGCCAATCCTGGCGAAGGGGCACAAGCAATGGATTCTTACTCGAGGAAATGAAATATTGAATATTATCTTCCTCTCGCTCCAGGTACGAGACAAAGCGTGACGTTGAGTTCCACCACTCAAGTGTATTGAGTGGTGGAAGTTGTTGGAATGTCCCCAAAATTCATTGAAAATTAGGGAACAGATGGAATGGTTGGACACGAGGTTCCCAGGTTCCCTCTCCCTACTTTGCTATGCGTTCAATGCTTACAGCATAAAGCTAAAAAAAAAACGTTAAAAGCTCAAAAAGACTCATTTACATAATAACAGCGGAAACTTGAGAAATTGAATGTAACATGAAATTTATAACCAACCATTTATTGTTAATATATGAAATCAAATAGTTATTATAGTCGTTGGGTAGTATGGGCTACCCGCATTCTGTTACGACATGCTTTTTGCTACGAAACCGATATTTATGACTTCCAAGTTATATATCGATTCATAATTCTCGCTTGGACATGGATATCCTCAATATCGAATACCAGGTTCGATAGCAAATTCCGTTGTATGGAATTAAATTATAGTTGTTTTTTTGTTATTTTAATTATAATATGTGAAGCATATTATGTTTTATTATGATAACTTGCTGGTACTTATAACTTCGGTCTTGGAATCAATATTTACGGTCGGGTAGGTTTCTCTGATTTACTATCCAACATAAAAATATTTTTCAATCAATATAATTAAAAATCGATTTGTACCAGTAGTGCTGAGATTACTGTGTTCAACCAAACACACTTTAACTTTATTTGTAATAGCACTTATTTATATGAATATTATATTTAGTATTATTTCTCTTAGTAGGCACAGGGAATCTAGTGTTAAGATACATTTTTCTCCGAATTATTGATTGTTGAGTGGCTGAGCTCAACGCCGTGCTTTGCATCTACACCAGAGCGAAGAAATGTAAATATAAATTTAAATAAATATTTAATATATATTATAGTTTAGTTATTTAATATATACTATAGCTCATAGTTCAGCATAAAATTAAATTTAACCACTTTCAAGAAATTTATGAAGTGGCGTTTTCACATTGGATTGCATAATTAATTACAAAACACCTTTGATATATGTACGCAAATCGTTGTGATTCATTACAAGCAGTCGCGTTAGACGTATCTGTACATCTCAAATGCCATATTTTAATAATTTGAAGTTTCCCTTTCAGCTATAATATCATTTAGCTTTTAGGTAAATAGATTTAGAATAAAATTTATAAATATGTATAATGAATATTGTGAAGAAGTTAAACTAAACTTTTTTTATTTTACTTTGTTGTAGTGTTAAGACAATATTAATAAAACGTTTGGTCTAAAATTATAATAAATAAACAAAATAACACCTCAGTAATAATGATAACGATTATATAAAATTTATAATACATTATTAAAGCAGGACAAGCAGTACCCACATTAGTTAATAAATTAGTTTGATACTTTAGACGTCCGTTGCCCGTATCTGTTAGACAACTGTCCAAGAGACCCTTTGAATATATTAACTACTTAACTCATACAAATTGAGGCAATTTAAAGTAGACAGATGAATAATAAAACAAGACGAGTTGCAGAACTACAATGATTGTTAATGGTTGACGTGGATCAAGTGGTGGTAGACGATGGGAAAATTTTGAGGTTTCTTAAAAATACGCAATCAGTTATCAGTAAATACTAGCATACTCGAGTAAAATATATAAATTCTTAATTTTATATTGTTAAGAATTAAATATTTGATAATCAATTATAGAATATACAAATTTTTCGCTTATTTAGAATACTTATTTAGAAAACGTATAAAAATCAGGCGTAGCGGGGCTAACCGACCATATCCTATATTCCAGTGTGAAATAACACTAAAAAAAATGTTAAAAAAATATAAGTTTTTTAAATTTTGGCTTTCAGGAGATGCCTATTAGTAAAATAACTAAGTTGACCAACACGATTAAAAAAAAACAGGAGTGACAATTACCATTATACAACTGTCCTTATCATCACATCAAATGATTTAGGTGAAAAATATACAAAAACACATAAACCAATTACAACAACTAAATGACTAGTATTTCAACGTATCAAATAACGCCTAATAACTGAAAGCCATAGAAATGACATTTTGTATCGTAACAAATAACCGTCAAATACGTTGGCCCATATAATAATAGAATAGATGAAGATCGGTTTAACAAGATATATTGCTTGGGTGCGTTCGTTATAGCCAATATAAGGCAATTGTCGCATCCTGCAATAAACATCCACAGTTGATGCCTGTTGTGTCCCCTATGGGACTCGCTGGTGTTGCGTTTAATCAATAACTTTGTGTTCTCGTTCATCATGAATTAGTTATGAATATGACATATTGTCGATATTATTGAGTGTCTTATAATATATATATATATATAGAAAGGCAATCTATCGGTCTGTCTTTTTACCTACTGCGACGATGAAGAAGGGTAATATTTGTACATGTAAAAAAAATATTGTGTCGTATACAGGGTGGAAGAGACAGCGCTCCTTTTACGGAAACAGCATATAGGGTAAAATGTTTCAAACCTATACCTAAAGAAATTAATCAAGATGCCTCAACAGTTTGGACGCAGGATATTTTTTTCATTTCACGGTTTTTATCCATACCTGTATTTCGTGTGACGCGATTACTTATAGATCCCAATAACATAAACACTTACTACTACAAAAATACTAATAAAGGTTAAACAACTTTGAACTTTACCGCCAATACATACGACTCGATTTCGAAATGAGACGTGTGCGGCGGTGTTCCTTTGATAGGTTTATGTGTGCTTGCGCCATCCTTACAAATGGCGTTTTGTTTTAAAATGACAATTTTATTATTTATTTTGTTTGAAAAAAAAAAACTATTTCATTTTTGGAAAATTATTTTTGTCTTATTTATATTAGGCTTTTATAGAGTAGTTAAAACAGTGGTTTCATTTAAGGTGGTGTGTACACTTCCACCCTGTTTATCGTATACAATATTCTTACGTAAATCGACTCGTATTAACTTTGCGAGTATCATTTAAAACATGACAATAATCAAAGTCAGCGATAACTAGATGCCATATTAATTTAAACTACCTAAAGTACCACTATAAAAGTATTAAAAAAACTTTTAACGATTTGAAATTGTTTATCCAATTATTCTCAATAAATTCCATACGCATAACAGACCTGATCAGTCATGTCCTTCTTTTAATAGCCTCATATAATATTAATTATTTTCTGAAATTAAATTAAACCTACGATCAGAAGAAAATATTGCCTTCAAAAATATATTTTCTTAAACATTTGCATCTTTAAACATATGCGAGCTATGTATAACTGTAGATGTCGAAGATAAAACGTGTCACGTCTATTAAATCTCGACATAGATCCCATATGCTACCAGTCATTAACCTTAATCAGAGGGTGATATAACAATATCCATAAGTTATTTATGTGCTATTCAATTGTTTAGAGATGTTACACGTAACTTGTAATATAATTATTGATATGACCTATATTATTAAGTATTATTTAATTAGTAATTTAGAAAATAACTCTTTTTCGCCTAGTGCCTAGTGTTAAGACACTGTTCTTTATTTTCTGTCCAATGTTTTCGGAGGGCGCACGGTGTTGAGTTACATTACCTAATACGCAATGCCTCAAAAAATGAGTAAAAGATGGAAAACAGAGTGTTTTAACACAAGGTCTGCCTACATTGCTATTTGGGAATAATCATACAGGTGTAAAAAAAAATTATATACTTAATATACTCCAGCTTTCTTGGGACAATAATTTTCTGCTTATTTTTTTATTTTCTGTATCTTCATTGTCGAAATAACTTCTTTTATTTTATTTTAATTAGATAGAGTTAGTATTATTGGTGTATTATATACTTCTATATAATACGCAAAAAATACTAAGAAAAGAAGTTAATTAAGTTGAAAAAAAACAATGAAAACGATAATTGATATCCAGCCATTATCAGTTAAATATAGAAATCAAGATTTAATGTTTTCGCATCGACAGCTGAATAACCGAAATAAAAAGTAAACTTTTTAATTGGCCAAAGTTAAAACTTGGAAATTGATTTTATTTGCGGATTGGTTTCGAATAAATTGAAATTTTGTTATATTTTATAATATGCAGAGGTTTCCTCTAAAAAATAAAAAAAAAAGAAGTCATCGTCACATAGTGACACAACTCTTGATAAAATTTTAAGCGCTAATGGTGAGTTTAATTGCAACTAGGAAAACAAGTTATCTAATATTATAAAAAAAAATAAAGTGTGGCGTTGAGTTCCAATATGTTGTTGTGGTATAACGTCAAGTTAGAATCAGTCAGTCGAATAATATACGTGAATATTACATTTTTATATAAAGAGATATTTTTCCTTGATTCATTTAAAACAATACATTTTCTATTTGCATCAGTAATTTTTAAATGAATTACCTTGATTTGATGATGCTTAACCTCAGTGTAGGCACTAGAAAATACAATAACTTACCTAATAAACCAATATTAATGAAAAATTATAATTAAAACGACCTTCATAAATAATATTATAATTGATACCGTGACGAGTAACAAATACCTATTTAATAAAAATAATTCAAACAACATTACTTTTATTTAAATTTAGGTCAAAATATGAAGCATAGAATGCTTTAGAACTAAATACTATAGAGGTAAAGTACTTATTGAATTGTACAATTGCTATTCATGGACAAATTATATATTTGACATTTAACAGCATAAAAAAATTATTCCACTTTTATTCTCTTAATTCTCTTCTCGTCCTCTACAAACAATATACAGGGCAAATGAAGTTTTCATTCAAAAATATATATTCCTTTATAGTATAATACACACATTGCCCTAAAAGTCTGTCAGAATGATTTTTCCGACATCATTTGTTGTGGAACAACTCAGTCTGCAATGAATACATTGAAGCAGTTTGTCGCTGGTCCATGATTGATAGCAGCTGTAATTAATTTCTCCTCTGATAAGTTGACAGTTGGGACGCGGGCGGCTCTTGATTACGTTTCACACGTAATAAACTACGGCCAGTATATTATTAATGGACAATATTTTAAATTAATTCATGTATTTCTTAGAACATTTGCTAATAATTTAATTTATGATGTTTTTTATCATGATTCATATTATACATAAATAGGTACTTTTGAAATCGACACATCACTCTGTTCTCCATTTTGCATTCACTTCAGAGAAATTTTGTAGTATAAAATCGATATTACAATGATCGACCCAATTATTAGTCATAACTGTGTCAGTTTTTGTCTGACACTTCTGATGACGCTTGACTCTCCTGATGACGTCAACGTATGATTTTTATATATAAATGTTTTTGGATATGTTCTATAAGTTTGAAAATATGATCTCATAATGTTATTTTTAATATTCATCTTCTATTTAGATGAATAAGACATGGATTCAGTTGTAAAAAAAGCATTTTTTTGAATAGTCGTTTGCGTTAGATTAAAATTTCTGTAACTACTATTGAAATATTTCTTATAGCCACAATAAAATGTAACATCAAGCTGTTCCAAAGTGACGACAAAACAAAGTGATAACACTGAATTCGGTACTTTCAAACATTTACTGCGAGTGTCTGTCGATGTCCAGTCATTGTGACTTTTACGTCTTGGTGGCTTATAAAGTGTTATGCGCGTAATAAAATACAGTTAGAATATTGTTAAAAGAATTATTTATAAAAGAAACAAATATTTTATCTGCAAAGTATATACAAATACGTAAACGCCTACCGTTTGACATTTTTTTTGGTCGTACAGTTTTCCCCGATCGATCAGAATATTTTTATCGAAAAAATGAAGGAAAAAAACTTATTATAAATATATTTTTTTTCTCATCCACACCCCCATTATATAATTTAGCTCTATTACAATTTAGCGCTCATCATCAACGTAAGTAAACATCAAAAGCATAAAAAATGTCAACTACCAAATTAGCTTAGTCGACTAGTGAAACTTATATATTTTTATTCAACTGACGTTGCCGTGTGACTGTAAACGCGACAGGTTTTAGGTTCGATTCTCAACACGCAATGTGTCCAGAATTCGGTGGAAAGTGAGGAACGGAGTGTCTTTAACTTGGTTTCCTCTGCCTACCCTGCTATAAAAAAAGTGTTTTAATCATTTCAAGAAAACGATTTCTCATCCCAAATTAAATCCAACCTGATTAATAATACTTATCATTCACGACAAACATCTGCCAGTAAAATTCTGGATACCAATTAAACAGCTTAAAAGCCTCTGTTTACACAGCGTGACGGAATCAATGATCGTTATAATTAAATTCCTTGACGTTTGTTTCTTCTATTCGCTTTGCCTTAAATCCGCTTAATTAAATATCGATAAGATAAACCAATCTTGGTGTGGCTGATTGTATACCTAATTCACTTTATGGCCGTTGTCGATAAGCTTAGCTCGCTTATAATAAGCGAAATATACAGAAAATATATTTTGATTAATTAATTTCGTGACCCTGCCAATAGAGTTGTCTATCTTCATTCAAACATTTATAATAAGCACCTTCGAAGTCGAGACGTTAATTGAATGGATACTCTAAAAGGCATGAATTATTCACACGGCAAAAACAACCGACATTTAACCTTTAATCCATGTGATAGGGTGCAAATTAATGTGAATGCTAAATCAAATACAGCACTTGTGATGAAAAATAGGTCGTGTGCTGAGGGAATGTGGAACTATATTGGCACCGAATTATGATAATTAATGTATACTTAGGCGATATATCATATTATTTTCTTTGTTATTATAGTCTTTTATATGAATAAAATGAGATTTGGTCTTGTTATTTAAAGTTTTCAAAATCACAGTTAATCACAGCAACAAGTTTAGGTGTAAAAATGTTCTGTCCGCTGGAATTTCTCAATGGAGCACAATTAAAATTCTCCACGACTCCTGAGTGCCTTCATGCATGGAGTGTATCTACCCGCCTGCGAAACGTGCAATTTCACCAGCGGCATGAATCGTATCTCACACTGCTTTACATTTTGTTTTATAATTTATGATTATTATAAATGATTAAGCACATCTATTATTATGTACTGTATTTTTTTTAGATCGTTTTTACTTATCTAATTTTTAACTGTTTATAAATTTATGCTATATCTATACCTCGGTTGACCTTCGAAAACACAGTATCAAAGATACTGGAGGAAGGTCACGTAAAAATCATGAGGACCCCGCGGAGGGCATATATGAAGAGGTTGATGACAGAGGACGATATACGATATAGAGATTTGTTATATATATATACATAACTTTTAGCTAATAACATTTTACTTACGTAGATTTGTTATTTATAAAGTACCTGAAGTCATGTAGTCACACAGACATCACAAAATGTACCTATTCTAAATATTTTCTTTGAAAAACAATACAAAGTAGTCGCATTTTCATAATAAATCCACAACGAACCTTCATAACTTTCTAAGGTGTAATTTTCACGCTATGTCAATTTAATATAACAGAAGATTTATAAATAAGCTTATGTTTTGACGTACAGTTGAGTATTTGTATGTATATTTTTTCTTGAAAATGTTTGAAGGGTGGCTGACGTAAGGACAAAAGCATAATATATTATTTTTCACATTTCTCCCCAATTTTGCGAGGGAGACTGAAACTTAATGACTCTTTTTTCCAAACCGATGATTTGTATAAAGTAAAAGCTGTCGAGTACCTTTGAACTTATGACCACTTGTCATCATACACGTGTGACACGTGTCATCATACCAGACACATTCCATTCCGTTCCATTCCACTTATCTAAGTTGTGGATTCGATTCACACACGGGGAAATCAAATATTTAATATTTTAATTTCTTCGCTTTGGTACCGAGGCAAAGCGCGGCGTTCAGTTCTCCAGCATTCGGTGGAACGTGAGAAACGGAAGTTGTCTTAATAGAAACGTAGTGGACTTAATACTACCCTCTGCCTACCCAGCTATGTGTCGAAGAATAAATGCAGTGTGAATCTGAAAATAATAATAAAAAAGTGATAAAATATTCTTGACATTTTCTAAACTAACAAAATTTCAGTCAAAATTAAAACAATGTCGGGCGAACTGTACGCAAAATTAATTGCAAATATACGTCCGTCGTTCAGAACAATGGAATGACGCAAGCATTTAAGAAGCGGAACAATCGACGAATAAAATGTTTATAAATCGCGGACCGATATGCAGGTTGCAGCGCGCATATTGCGATTTTAACTTTTGTTTGGCATTCATCGTTTTTCTTTGCTTCATCAACACGTATTGTTTCAGAAAGTATGCATAAACTGTGAAATGAGCTAATGATAGTCGTTCGGCATGTGTTTCTGTAATGATGATGAATGAGTAACGACCTAATTACTTACTTTTGTACAGATTTTGGTGAAAAAATTACAGAGAGACATCACCAAAATAAGTTATTATTTAGTATTGTACTTTTGAATTGTACGTAAAGTTTCAACGTTTTTTTAGTTTCACGCTGTATCCCACATATAGCAGAGTAGACAGAAGGAACCTATTGTTAAGAAACTGAACGTCGCGCTTTGCCTTGTTACCAAAGCGAAGAAATAAAAAAATATTCATAAATAATAATTCATTTTCCCGAGTGGGAATCGAACCCACAACGCTCGCCTTTACAGTCACACTTTTTGCCATTGCATCACGACTCTAAACGTTTTGTCATGTAGAATTTGTACACATGACATTTGCGTATAGTAAATGCTAATCAGATTTGCTTTTACTATAAATGTTAGACGTATTAATATGTAGTTCATAGCTATTTAATTTATTTGCAACTTGCAGTTGACTTAATTAATAAAGTCTACGTAGTGAAGAGTACGTAGAGAGACTACCGGTACCGAGTATAGCCAGCAATACTATACATAATTCAATTCCATATAGCTCGAACGTCGGTAATATTCCCGAGTGACGAAGACAATGCTTCGAATAACTGTAACCAGATGTCAGCCAGGCAATTTCCTCTTATGTGTTGAGGCTCGTTTTATGGTTTGTTATGACTGCACACCATCCGTGACACGACACCGTTACTCGAGTCTTGCTAAATGACAAAGAACGTAAGGAATGCGGATGTCAAATATGACATTTTATGGGTCATCTGAAGATGTGGAAAGCTCATTTGGATAAGTATGCTTTGGTTTATTATATGCCGTTTTAATTTTTTTTGTAGCTACACCGAACATAGCAGGTTAGGCAGACGAAACCTGGGAATCTAGTCTAAGACATTTTGTCTTCATTAAGACACTTCCATTTCTCACTTTCCGCCAAATTCTGGAGTTATTACCGGTTTGCGACGTTACTGGGGCGAGAAAATAAGAATATTAAATTCCTCGGGAATCCCCAACCTATCTCCTTTATATTCACACGCTTGTGCCCCTGCGCCACGACTGGAAACACCTGTTCCAGAAATATGCGAATGTTGTAGCGTTTGTATTGTAGAATGCTATTCAGAATGACACTGTACGCGATGACGAAGCAGGATAGTGAAGACCTCGTTTTCCATTTATGTGCAGGTTTATCGATATTCGTTTGATGTGGCATCATGATCGACCCAATAGGCATTCCTATTGAGCGTAATTCAGATGCTAATCTTGCAAAAGCCGTCACATTAAATAAATTTAACATATTTGTAAGGGTTTCGGTCCGTGCGTGCAAAATGCATTTATTTGCATAACAAGCCAATAAACGTTTTGACTCATTCACCTGTTTTCACGCACAATATATACGAAATGCGATGCTGTTTAACGACTAGCGTACTCTTAATTATTATCTTTTGTCTGTTAAAATAGTTCACAAGTCGTAACGAGTCGTATTTTGTTTTGGAAACAGTACAATATAAAATATTTTAACCTGAATATTACTTATAAGAACTTATGAAACATTTCTTTTTATTTTTTATTTTTTTTGTATATATTAATGATAAAATTTAGGTAAAACTAATAATTTAAGATAGTAATAATTTTATGATATACAAACACCTAACCTCTCTATTATTTACGAGAACAAGCAGTACATATGCATTAAAGTATTACCCATGGAAAGTATCTATATAAGTTTTCTATTAACAGAATTTAATTTAGAATATAACAATAGTACAATCATCTAAAGTGTTATAAAAACCAATTGTAAATATTTATAAAGAAATCATTTAGACCACTTAAACAACAAAGCAAATCCTTGTCATGTTAAGTGAATCTAAAGTTTACCTTAATGTATTCTAGTTTAGTATTACAAATTCAATACGGTTCCGTGAGTCAGCAACTTGTGAGCTAAATAGCAAATCTGAACAACGTTATACTAACGTTTAGCCTAAAAGCAAATACAAGCCAACTGTAATAGACATATTAGATTTGCAAAGCTCTTATATTAAATATTTGCTTAAACCAGCTTTGTGACTTATTTTATTTTATGTGTGTTATAACATGTATACACATTTTTGATATGTTTATACAAGATATAAAAGGAAACATTTTAGAATTTTAATAATGTCAAAAGTCTTAATAATTTAAAAAATCTCCTTAAATACATTATTCTCAATTGAAAAGAACAATCTTTATTTCGCAAACTTTGCTTTTAAACTTTAAAACAGAATCTTCGAATAAACAAACGGATCTTAATATATCAGGGAAGTGAAATAAAGAAATTTACATAAAGACGGTCTTTTCTCGAACAATTTCGTTATCGGCGGTTCCGGAGCTCGACGGCGATAACATCGCGTTAACTCGCCTCGGCAAATCGTTTCCTACACATAGAAAGCTGTATTTACAAATACCCAACACGCTTACCCTCGTATAAAAGACTTGTTTACATTTTACACCACTGATAGGTCAATCTCATGATAAGGTTGTCGTGCTAGTACAAACTTGGCTCGAACAAAGTATAAAATTTAGATCTTATCGGCCTAACGAATTACCCTACCGTATTAAAATAATATTATTCTATAAAACGTGGAGTGGCGCCATCGAGGCGTTATCGTGGAGTAAATGTCGCATTTCTAATGTTTGTGATAGTTTTACGTGCAAATCTTACTTGCAGGACTGTTTGCAATTATGGAACAGGTGTTTCTTTGATCTTGTTAGACATTGTGCGGCGTTGTGTGGTCGCCTAATAATATATGTAAAATAAATAGAAAGTGGGAACGAAATTGTTTGTGGGAAGTTCTGTCTCAACTTGAAATTTACAAACATAACACACACTACGTTATATTTATCCAAACATAAATAGTACATAATTTTACCGATGTGATCTCGATTGTAGCCACAAGTCATAACTAGCTTTGAAATTCCCGGTTCTGATCAAACCCTGCCAACTCGAAGTCAAGGTAATATTTCAGAGGTTGGCTTAAAGTTGCGAACTAAAGTCTTGACGCCAGTGTTTGCCAGTGATCTAGGCAAAGTCAACGAGTAACTTTAGCAATTAAATACACTTACGAGTCTCATGCAATCCATATATGTGCTTTAATTATTGTAATTATTTATTTTAATGTAAATATATATAAAAAGGTTTTAAATCGGATGTGAGGACCCATCGGAGAGAATGTATGAAGAGGTTGATGATAGTGAACGAGGCGAAAGAGGTAGGCAGTACCGTAGTATTTGACGCTCCGTTCTCTCCGGCTACCTCGCTAGGGGTACACTGTGAAGTTAAGTAAGTAAATAGAACATCTTGTTTGGCTTAGTATGATTTAATAAGCAAATTGTTAATGCGTAAATATTGTTAATATTAACCTTGTATTTCTCTTAGGATGTTACTATGATATATAATATGTACAAAGATCATTAATTTAATTTATTCAAATCAATTAGTGCCACACATAATGATGCGACTACGTTAGTATTCAATAACAAATGTTATATGATCCTTTATAAGTGATGTGTATAGTAGTTACTGTACAGTAATAATAAATAAATTATAATATAAAGAGTTACAATAATTTCCATGTCTGTTTTATAGGTATTCTAGGGTTCCGTACCTCAAATAGAAAAATGAAACACTTATAGCATCACTTTGGTGTCCGTCTGTTGATTTTGGAGAATTTTGGCTGAAATTCGCCACTTAAAACCTATGACGTGCTCCCCGTGGACCTATTAAATAAAGGAAAATATCTTGAAAGTAAAAATTAAAAAATATTTCATAGACAAAAAATGTATACAAGCTTGTATTTGTATGAATTCAACGTACGGACGTTGATGAGTTTTTTTTTAATTCTCGCTCTCCTGTTACTTGTTATTTGTAGATTTGTGTCTTGCTTCAATATGAAATACAGCAATACGTTTTTTTTACTTCATATTACGTCGCATTGAGATCGTCGTAGCGCATAAGTGTGCGACTGTAAACGCGATGATTGTGGGATCGATTTCCATTCGGTAATGGTACCGAGACAAAGTACGGCGTTGTGTTCCGCCATTAAACACGCAATACCTGGAGAATTTGGCGGAAAATGGGAAAAAAGGAAGTGTTTTAACGGGAAGGAAATTTTATAACACTAAGTTCCCAGGTTCACTCTGCCTACCCTGCTATGTGTGGGATACAGCTAACCCTAAAATAAAATCATAATAGTTTGCTTGTAATTACTATGGGCATAATGAACGATGTAAGTAAATCATTTCTTAATAGCCTTTATGCATTTTCTCATCCTTTGCGAAATATGATGTCGGCTTCTTTATACGTGCGTTCACTGGATAGCGGATCGTAAACAGTGGCATTCGAAGGTAAGCGTTAAGGTTGGTTGTTCCCTTTTTATCACCTCTTTTACGAGCCCTCAGGGCGCCCGACGTCTGCACTCTACATTATTTCCTCTTGAACAGGATTAATTATTACCCATTTCGATAACATATACAGAAATACATTTTTATATGTAAATTAATTTATTTTACTTTTAAATAGATGAAAGATATAAATAGTTAAAAAACAAACTCAGGAAAACTGCTATCGATATAGAATACTCGGTGGCGAAATTTAACTTTGCCGATTGTTTTTAAAATCAAATATTTGATGGAAACGATGACGTAGATAAAAGGCAATCAATCAATCAACAGACAAATAAATTCTCAAGAAGCATGTTTAAAGTTGAAAAAACTGGACCTTGAATATAACCTTGATTTATATTTCAAATTATTGCTACATTAAATGGATTTAATACAATAGGATGGCGTAGTATTTTATTATTAGCGGGGACTGCCATCTTTATTTCATCTCCCGCTTGGTGACGTATCAGAGACACATGACTTCCCCACTTTTCATAATATAACTATATTTATGTTTAATTTAATAATATTTATTTAAATTTATATTTTCATTTCTTCACTCTGGTGTCGAGACAAAGCACAGAGTTAAGTTCCGCTACGCAATACGGAATGTCTTCAGAATCCGGCGAAAAATGAGGAACAGAGTGATTTAACACTAGGTTCACTCTGCCTACTCTGCTGTGAGTGGGATACAGTGTGAAACGTAATCTTAGACGTAAACATCAAACGCTACAGTTTCCGTCAAATTTACGAAACATTACCTATCTTGACCACGCCTTACTCTGTCCTTAGGTAGCAATTGAAAATAAATTATTGTCTCGAGCGGAAACCCACAACCGTCACGTCGTGCTTACAGTTAGACCTTGCACCACGACTCCACCTGATAAAAAAAAAGATAAAAAAAAATCAATAGTAATAGATTCCACAAATCGGATATAAATACTAAAGTACAATAGAAATAACCTTTATTAAGCCATATCCGTCGTCCACCACACGCAATATTCATACTAACTGTGTATCCATCCGTGTATACTATAATTAGCATGCTATTAAACCGCATAGCTCTGATTTGATTAATGACCGCCGGTCGGGTGCCAGATCCGTGCCAGCTGATGCGTTGTTTTTTACCCATATGGTGACATGTCACACTAATCACGTATGATAGCGAAATCAGATGGATTTAAGTACCATCTAAGATATTTTGTTTTGTAGCTCTTATATATGAATTGATTTAGTAAATATATTTTCAGATGTGCATTTATGTAGTACTTTTAAATAAAATTTAAATAACCTATTAAGTGCTATCAGATTTAAAATTTTACAAGAAAAACTGTTTTATAAATAATAAATAATATAAATCCTTTATGCCATTTTAAGCGACGCACAGTGGGGCCGATACACCCAAAACGTATCCAAAATTCAAAAAATTGAAGTAATTTCATATTATCCTTATTATACTACATTTTTAGAATACTACACAAGGTATCATTTGACAGTAATAAAATATTTTATAACGAAGTCAGTTTATTATAACAGTGAAGTAAACTTATACACTTAAGTTGTTTTGTTGCTAGTAATTTAAATGCAAATAACTGCGATTTCTTAATAAACTGATTTATTTTTGATATTATTTAGATATGGAAGAGTTATCTTCAGGTAGGTAACAATATTTTAGTGTTTTTTCATGTTGATTATGTAAATATTTTCTAGTCCGTGAAACAAAATAAACTTTATAACTCAAGTTATGGTTTTTTAAACATTTGATGTTTTGTTTATAATCCTAAAAAATAATAACCTTAAATAGTAACACGTCTTTCGACACTATAATGGGAATCAAAAATAAGGGAATAAAAAAATAATATAAATAGCCTTAAGAGGGGGGCAAAATTAAAGCCGTTAGTTCAAATGAGGTATCAGATGAAACGGCTCGGCTAAGCTAAGTCTGAATTTCAGAAAAAGCTCGAGACCTCCATTTTTTATACAGGACAAGGACTTATCCGACTTTTTTTTCTTTGAAACTATTTGTCTGTTAAGAACGTCTAATAAATTATTATGAATTTCTGAAATAAAACTTATAAGTATAATGAAAAGTTCTAGGATGAATAATCTCAAATAACGATAATTTAATTAAATTAAAGAGCTGAAAAAACGAACTAATTCTGACGTGGAGTATACGAAAGAGGAATTGAGTGCATCAAGGTCTCAATACAGATTGAGATTGGGAAATTTAAAAAAAAAGTGTATTTATAACTAACAATAGCTTGAGGCTTTAATTACTTTTCCACGTACGTGTGGCAAGCAATCCACAGAATTACTTTACGCTGCTTGTATGAGTGTAAAAAAGTAAAAGTCAAGTGCATTAAGGATATTTATAATCATCTTCAACAAGCTAAGGCTTATAACAAGTAAGAAACTTAACAGAAATCCTTCCGACCATAAGAGGTGGTGACTGCTGAAGATGCTCTATATGATATGATAGAAGAAAAGCTTTGTTGTGGGGCGTACAATGTGATAAGACGAAGAGACCCGAAAAAAATCTTAATACTACTACATATTTCATAGCCCTGAATCATTTACGACATTGCTCATAGTACAATTTACGAAAGAGAGAGGGAAGGACAGGACAGGACTCAAAGCGCTATTTGAAAAACCAATCTAATATTTTTAACTAATTATACTATCATAAGTAAACTAAAAACGGGTAAAAAATACCTTTGAATTCCGTATTCATGTTTACAACTCTATCTCAATCAAGTAAATCAATTGACCAAGGTTCGTCCCATTGGTTGACGATAACGATGATAATGATGATGATTCTTGAACATATCTTTAAGAATTACCCAATATGTTATAAATTTAGAGGATTTAATTTTTTAAGATTATTGTTTTAATAATAATAATGTGATGTGTCTTTTGTAACATTAATAAAAAAATATTAAATATCATTCGATCCATTTTAGAAGGTCTAACTAGTTTAGTTTATTTGATGGTACAAATGAGGGCCTTTTGCTCCACTATGCGGTATTCAGTTCCAACAATCAACACCCAATGTCTCAAAAATTTGGCGGAAAGTGGGGAACGTTTCTTACGTTTACGTTGTCATTGGGTTAGCTCTGTATAGCCTGATATATGCGGGATAAAGCGTAGAGTTCAAAACGAAATGCTTAAAGAACATCGTAAAATATAGGTACATAATATAAAGTCCTTTAGCTTATTCAGCCCCTTAATAGCACTGTTGGTAACACTATCGCTCCGTTATGAATAAACTAAGTATAATATTGTATACAGATAGAGCGAAGAAAGATGACGTCAGTTCAAGAGTTTGAAAGTACAAGATTTTAACACAACACCTCATGTAGTTATCAAAGTTATGTGAAATATATTCAAACCAAAACATTTTTTATACAGGAAATGCAGATAGAACCTAGTGAAAGATCACTCTTTACTTTTCACAAAAATACTGACTCTGCCTCCCTATAGTATAGCGTCAAATATCGGACTTTTTTTACTTTCTTTTAACTTTTTAATTTCTTTTAATAGATATTTGATATACATTTATTGTAAGTATTAGGGTGCAACTAAAATACGCCGCGATAATAAACCTTATGTGAAGATATATACTACGAAACACAACATGTGATTTAAACGATCAAATTTTAATACAACACTTAGTACTATTAACGTTTCTATTTTAAGGAGCAACGGTAATGACGGCACAAGTCACGCACTGGTCTATTTGTAATCCCAATATTGATACAAGGAGCTGTTTGTGTAAGTTGGCTTTGGTATACCTTGTTTATATTGATGTGACTATCTGCAAACATTGCACTGACATCTGGAACTTTGAACCTCGTAAATACTCTACAGCTGCACAATTGCATTTGTTAATAGAATATATCTGTACTAATATTATATATATATCTATAAAGTTTTGTTTGGTTGAACGAACTAATCTCAGGAACTAGTCGTTTAAATTCAGAAAATATTTTAATATTGGATAATCAATTTATTAAAATTATAATTATAGAGGAATGTTATTAACTATATTACCTGTACCTGTATGTGTCGTATAATTCGTTAGTTATTTCTGCTGCAGATAAGAGCTGGTTTTATTATATATATGTATTTATTTGTTTAAATTCTATGCATTTCAAAATGTACAGCATACTTTAGTTAAAGAAATAATTTATGCATAATTATATTTTTTATAGAAACTATTTATGATCCATTTTTTCCCTACTTTGGCTAATTTTAATTTAATAATTTAACTGCGTTGAGATAGCGTTTAAATATTCCGTGATGCATTTATGTTGTGGTTTCTTGAGTAAATTGTAATTGAAATAGGTTATTGATATGAATAATAATAAATACCTCCCCAACAACTTCGCTATAAAGATGTAGTAACGAGAGACGTTAACCGCAATTGAAAAATATGCATTACTCTGCATATTTAAACGTTATTTAAACATGATTTGTTTTGTTTTGTAACAATAATATTATTAATTAATATATTGTTAGCAAACTCGTGTAAAAGAGGGTAAATGTAGGTGAAAAAGACTATAAAAGCAGTGGAATTGTGTCAATCGGGGGGCAGTTGCTTGTAGGCCACGGCTCTTATCGGAAGGAAACTCGTGTGAAGTATTGTTATTAGGTGATACATATCACTTATTGCAATTACATAGTATCTCTATACATTATAGACGATATGTGTTTTATTGTGTTTTTATAAAAAACGTTAACGCTTCCAATTTCTAACAATTTTTAATTTAATTTTAAGAAACTGGACTCCCCATTGAATATAAAAGGTGTAAGTTTCTAGTTCTAATCACAAAAATTTATCATTTAAATTATAAGATATGCTAATCTTTTTTTTCCTTACAGGTAATCAACGGTTGCTAGGCGGACACAATAAACTTTATATCTTTCAAGATTTTACATGGTAAGCAGTTGGAACTTAGTTCTTTTTTTATATAGTAGGCAGAGGGAAATTAGTGAATAGACATTCTGTTCCCCACTTCCCGTCCAGTTTACGAAACATAGCGTTTTTTAACTTCACGCTGTATATCGCACGTAGGAGGATAGGCAGAGGGAGCTAGTGTTAAGACACTCCGTCCTATACTATCCGACGAGTTCTGGAGGCATTGCGTGTTGAGTGGTATAACTGAACTGTGGTGGTGTGGTTACCAGAGAGAAAAAACAAAAATAATAAATATTTAATATTTCCTCGAGTGGGAATCGAATCTACAACCTATTGCGTTTACAGTCGCACGCTTGCGCATCTGCACCACGAATGGCCACATCATTCAGTGGTGGATCTTAACTCTACTCACTCTCTACCTTGTAACCAGAACGAACAAATAAGATAATG
>JAATLQ010013245.1:118043-168381 GCA_013421005.1 Heliconius erato x Heliconius himera | reverse complement strand
CTATTTAGATTTCATAAGAATATATATATATTAAATGGGAAGTTTTTAATAAACAAAATATTGTTTCACTGGCGCGCCATTATTTCAAACATTGTATAATAAAAAATACAATAGAACTATTTAGATTTCATAAGAATATATATATATTAAATGGGAAGTTTTTAATAAACAAAATATTGTTTCACATTAAAATGAGAGAAATTGCAAGTATTTATTTTTTAACATAACGACAAAGAGACAGGCACTGTGACGTCGTTAGGTGATGAGTAATGCAAGAAAGAGACAGCAACACTGCACTGTGACGTAGGTTCTTCGTTAGCAATTCGGGGAAGTGAGTGATTAGGCTGTGCGTGAGCTTAATGAGGGTGAGTAATAAGCGACTAGTGGGATTTAATTAATGGAAAAGCTATCTTTGGAATGGTTAGAGATAGAGCTCTGGGACCCAGCGCAATCGATTCAAATGGGGGGCTAAACTTTTTTTTTTTTTTTTTTTTTTTTTAGTTCCGACACATCGACTCGCGGGGTCTGGCACACTGGCATTCGTTGGTTCTGGCGCTTGCGCCAGAACCAACGAATCCATACTACTGACTTTATCTCATTATAATAATTTTTTAAAATAAAATTGCTTTTTGCTTATTATAGACGCATAACAACACCTATTTTATGCATAATTCCTTATTAATATAAATAGTTGGGTAATAAATAGGTCAAACAAAGTAATATATGAATTTGTGATATTCACTTAAATGGATACTTTAATAGCTATATACTTTATCCAGTATTAGCGTCGTTGCCAACAATCATCCAGACCGGCTCACCCGCGTTTGGTCGGTGATGAAGGTTGTCACGACGGTCATTACGCCTCGGAAATAGGCACTTTTCCCCTCGTTAGCAACTCGTTCGCTGTTTTACCCCGACGTAGTCTATATCCATAGTAGCGTGCACTACTACATTTCCCACACTCCCGTCCAATTCCTGCAACACGATGTAAGATTGTAGTCCAATTGAAAATCTGTCGGCGCTAATGCCAACCTTTTTTTGAAACCACAATGTGTTCCGAACAAACCGGTCAATTGATCCAATTGAAATCGGCTTTTGTTCTAACAACATAAGATCGAAATCTTTCGAATCGCCTTCGGACCTTTTAATGTTTATCGTTTTCGTCTTAATTAATGTTCGGAACAGTACAGAGCTTGGTTTGTATTTTTTGTGCAGTCACTACTCCACGTTTATTGCAAGAGTTTTAATATCTGTAGTGTTAATTATAGAAGTGTTGAAGGTTATGATTTTTAATTATTAGCGCTGTCGAAAACAAACAGCAGAGGAAAGTTAAGCAGAGGATTACACGTAAAAGACTTTATTATTTTAAGAGCAGTGCGATTTTAAAATTATAAAGCTTAAACTAATGGCGATGTTGAAATAACATTTCTTCGTAAAATTTATATTATTAAGGAAGATAGATACAAGCTTATTATGGTGTTTTTATAAGTTCATACATACACTTTATATACAAAGGATACAAAAGCAAGACAAGAATCACCAACGTTTCGGACCGTTTGTAGATCATAACAATCCGTCATACAGCGTACAGCTGTGTGACAGCCAAAAGAAATCCAATAAAAGAGACATTCCGATGCTACTTGCGTCTTATCCCAAACCGGTTGAACCGAAATCCAAGATGGCCGCCGTGGCGGGAATACAATATTTACATTGACATTTTCACGTTGGTTTGCGTTGCGATGTTTCGGTTAATGCGGGACGCTTGTGACCTTAACCTCGATGCGAGCGCAGGTGGACGCGTAAGAACCAGTCGCTGTTTTACGTTGTAACTTATAAACGTGAAAATATATATTTTTGATAATTTTTTGTGGTCCTTGTAAGTTTTTACTTTTTATTTTATAATATTTTAAGCCAGAGTAAAAGTATAGACGTGGCGTATGGACACACGCGTGCGTTTTGGGTTCGATTCTGACCTTCCATTTCATCGCTCTGGTAACGAGGCAGAAGGCAGCGTTGAGTTTCGGCATTCAACACGCAGTGCGTAAATAAAATGCGTAAATTTGAAGCCTTAAACTTGGCCTCTGGACTTGATTACCGTACCCAATTAAACATCATATCCATGCTGCCTACAGTCAGCTAACTTACACTTCATCACAGTCACAAGTCAGCTACAGGCATTTACTTTAGAAAGCCTTTTAGTAATATACAACCAGCCTAATGTTCAACTAAAAAACACCATTTGATGAGATTTTTTCATGCATGAAATACATGTTAGTACTTTCCATATCTTACTTTCACAAAACGCAGAATCGCGAAACAAAATGATGACTTGATTAAACATGACATTGATATATGTATCTCTAGGATGACGTGGGGTAATTGCAGGTAAAGTAAATCCACCGCATAATATTCTTATATCTTATTACTTTAAAATATGTATTTTTTAGATTCTGACTAAACAAATTCTTTACTTTATATTTTAATTGACACAATAACCGACATAACGTCCACAAATAGTAAAAAAAAGGTTCGTTAGCCACCACGTGTTTCAAAATTAAAACATAAACAAAGCTAACCTAAAAATAAACTGCGGTTTGCTCAAAAACGTTCACAGTTGCAGTAGCGTTGATTGAGTGTAAAACAATGGAACGGACAGTGACAACCGCTATTTAGCTTGTCGTTATCAGTCAGGTTTGATTTTTAATTAACGTTGTACGTACGTACAAATATATATTATGTAAGGAAATAAAAATAAAAACATAAAAAAATGTCACATACAAAATTTTTAAATAGTTTTTGTTACTTTTAGAGATATTACATCTCGCATAGTCTTGCGCGATAGTATCACTTTTGTGCTCTGGAAAATATTTCATATATATATATTTTAAGCTTTACGCTGTATCCTACACGTAGAAGGGTAGGTAGAGGGAACCTGGTGCCCTTAGTTTCTTTCCCCATTTTCCATCGAATTTTCTAGGCATGAACATTTTTTTGATAAATAAACGCATACAGAATGAGTATATAAGACACATATTTACAAAACGTATAAAAACTCGAACCCGCGCCTCCTGAAACCGACCAGGCGCTCTGACCACTAAGCCATACGTTCTCATCAAGCTACGTCAAAATTTTTATACGTTTGTTACAACTCATTTATGTTGTTAGCATCTCTGTAGGGGGAGATTTTTACAAATTTCCTCTACCCAAAGATAATTACTAAAAATTATTGTCTGGCAAGAGGGAATGCTATTTATTAAATATTTTTAAAATTTTTAAAGTGTTATTGCACACTTAGAATAGTAAAATACTTATTTAGAAAACGTATAAAAATTTGCACGTAGCGGGACTCGAATCCGCGCCTCCTAGAAACCGACCAGGCGCTCTGACCACTAAGCCATACGTTTTCATCAAGTAAAGTAGTTGTAACAAGCGAAAAAAAAAAATGTCGACGTAAAGTTTTCTATAGTTAATAAGTATTTTTCTATCCTAAGTGTGGAACAACACTTTAAAATGTTAAAAATGTATATAAGATTTTATTTTCATAAAATTCAAATTAACGATGTCTAAAATATACAAATGTATTCCTTCAAAAACATAAATATCAACATTGAAATCAACACATTTAAGTAACTAGAAATTTATAGAAGTATCAGTTTAAAATTAAAATTTAAAGATTAGGTAATATTTGGAAGAATATGAAGGTCTTCTCACACGTAAACCAGTTCTCCGAAGTTATTGATTGTAATTATAAAATAATTTGCATTTTATTCAAATATTTTCAACGGATTCTCTTGAACGAGTAAATGCTTATTACAAATTATTTGGAATATAAAGAGATATTGAAAAAAAAAAATTAAATTAGCTTCACGCTATATCCCGCACACAGCAGGGTAGGCAGAGGGAACCTAGTGTTAAGACACTCCGTTCCCCACTTTCTGCCGAATTCTGGAGGCATTGCGTGTTGAGTGGCAGAACTCAACGCCGCGCTTAACTAAAGAGATATTGCTTATATGGAATATAGATATGTATACTTGTGAGCTACATCACAGATTGCCAGATATCCGGTTTTGGAGCTGACAAATGCCGTCGTCGGTATCATTATCCTGTTGGGTGGTAACGTAGAGTAAATTTAAATTTCATATAAACTTACAATTTATAAAAGGGTTCTCAATTCTAAAATTTTAAGAAAAACCTTTGAAAATATTATATAAATTTATTTTAAATTATTAAAAAAAAAACTAAATGTCAAAATAAATAAATTAACATATATTTAATATCACATTATACACGCACAAAAAAGTGACATCAGTGATAAGGAATCCTTTCTCTAATTATAGAAAGAAAACTGTGTGAAATTTAAAGTAGGTACAGCCTAAAAACAATGTCAACATTAAAAAAAAAACTTTAAAATTTACAATTTACATCCTATCATCAATTTCTATTCATTAATATTCGATATGTAAGTTTGCTGTGTAACATTATGCAGCGTAATAAGGTAAAAGCACTATCGAAAGCGTAATTAAAATTGTTAGGTGTACACGGTACCACGCTGTCGGAAGTGGAGCACACCACGAAACATTCTAGTAAAAGTCGATGCACGAAGCTAGACCAGGCATTTTTATTTAACTAATGACACATTTTTATAACTTTTTTTTTACTTCCTTCTTTTCGGAAATGGGTACGGCAAATAAAGGAAGTTTTATTTATATATGTAATTTACATAAATATTGTATAGTAACTGCTTATTTTTGTGTTTTGTGAAGATATGGGTGAGTGCTAAAGCTCTACATGACAATTTGCCTTTGAAAATTCGTCTGTATTTAAAATATGTTATTGGTAGTTTCAAAATTTTTTGAGTATATAACAATAATGTTAAAGTGTGATAAGTTATCATATTTTATCACTGATAACAACATGCGTAGAAATTTTTAAAAATATATCTAAAAAGGTAAGTGTCAAAAGTTTAAATATATAAAATCAGCTTCACGCTGCATTACATACATATAACAGGGTAGCCTAGTATTAAGGCAGAGGAAACCTAGTATTAAGGCACACCGTCGTGGCGTAAGAGCAACAACACTGCGATGTTTGTGGATTCGATCCCCACTCTGGGGAATGATATAAATTATTCTTATTTTCATTTCTTCGCTCTGGCTCACCGGAAAGTGGTGAACAAATATAATATAACAAATATAATAATAAAAATACGAGTTTTTTTATGAAAATCGTGCCAAATGCCGAAGTTAAACTTCGAAAAGACATCATATTTTAGCCTCATATCATAGTAGCGGCTTCCGTGTACTTCCCCGTTCCACCGCTATCTTACGGTACATCGAAATATCGTTACAGATAGATACTACTAGTACTATAATATATATTTGTAGGTAAGTGCTACCCTCAGTTGCTAGTTATCGAATTTTATATTCTGGGTCGCTGATATTCTATTTTAACAATCCTAAAGGGGCACCAAAAATAGTCCCTCAGGGGCCGAATGTTTTTAGTGTTAGTTAAGAGCCATTTTCGGCGACACGGCACTAGACGGTGAATGTAAATAAGATTTAAATTTTAAAGCAGCGTATAGGTAACACGAGACGCCCGTATAATGTTGGTACAACTTAAAATGTGTTACTGGAACTTGGAAATTAAAACACATTATATTTGAGCTTCCGTATGAAATATTTTAGGTCACCATAAACTTGTTGTTATTTTGCTTAGATCGTTATTCTAAATAAGTTATATGAATAAAATATATATTTAATGTATCCTTATGTACTTTACTGGAAAGCCAGATAGAATCCATTGTAGTGAACCTAGTGATTTGAAAATGCAACAATGGCGTATACAGTGAGATAAGTCGACGGTGTTACGTATTGTTTGGTTCTTTGACTATGTCTTATATAGACCATAGGGTCAAAATTAATAGAAAAATACACAATCGAAAGAAAAATAAAAGTGCATAAGCATCATTCCTATTCATTAAAATTTACATTTTATACTTATACATTGTAGCCGGCCGTTATAAACTTGTCGTCTCAGCTTGTATATGTTTATAGTTTCACATACGCAATTTAACTGACTACACTAGCATTTTGAATAGGACAAAGTAATATTTAATAGAGGCAAAGCTATAAAACTTCGCTATAAATGTGTGTTTCTGTTTTTATTATGCGTTTTATAAATAAACATATTAATTTATTGTTATTTTATTTATTAAAAGTAACAGGCCCTTAGTAAGTACCGAACACTAGGTTAGCTAACCAATTCATGAAATATTTAGATTTAATATCAAATCTCTAGCGCAAGTTACACTTCTATACTTGTGTTATTTATTCATTTTTCAGTATGAGTATAGTTTTTAACTCTCCCCGTCCAATGAAAGCCACGAACAATGTTGCGGCGCGACGTGTCCACCCGCAGGCGTTTTGAATTTTGATTTGTTGTGCCGTGTACGCTTATCGTTCTCAAAATTTTCAACAGTTTATAGCTTTTAATTTTTGAATTGAATTATTCAGTTTTGTCTTGTGAATTATGATGAAAATATAATTAATATAACCTTCTAAGTTTTCGTACCATATTTCGGCATTTATTGTGTTATGCGATAGTCGTAACTCTGTATATTTTTCAGTATATATAAGTAATAGCAGCACGAATGCTTGCCATCTTCCATTTCATATTTCATCGAGCCGCTGACATTTTTAATTAGAAATTCCCACGCAATTCGACGCTAATTGCTGAACCTTAAATTTTTGTACAGTGTAAGTGTTTCAGTTCCATAATAAACACATGGCGGCAAGTCTCTAGTGTGCCATCAGGACAGGGTGAATGTAACGATTAAAATTTCAAAGACTGCGTACTAGGTTGAGACCGAAATAGACCCTTCGGTGGATTGATGCCGTACACAATTCAGCTCCGTGAGTCGTCATGACTTGTGAATTTTTACTTTATGCATGTTATCTTACAGTTGAATTAACTGAATCATATATATACAGATATAAAAGGCGGTTTTTTATATAAGCGCTACGTATGTAGGTACGTTACGTCCTATGCAGGAAGCGAGGGGAGATATTTTGCTTGGTGTGTGCGGTGAGATTTAGATCGCGCATTTAACATTTATTTATTTGTTGTATAACGATTTGTGCGATGATATCATATTTGTGAAGTGCTCGTGTGAGTAATAATGTCAAGGTTACTTATGTGTTTAAATAGCTTTGTTGCAGCAAATTTGATTTATGTATTAAGTATCTCAGAAGGGATATCATAACAATTCTAATGTGACGCGTTATTATTTTGAAATAATTATAAATATGTCATTATACTATCATTATACTAATATTATAAATGTGAATGAAAGTTTGTTTGTGACGCTTTCACGTCAAAACCACTCTTCCGTTTATCGTGAAATTTTGTACATATATTCTATGAAATATTGGAAAGGACATAGGAATATTACGATAACTTTATTTATACATCTTAATATGTAAATATAGTAAATATACACTTGTTACCAACATAAACTAAAAACGTTTCCCCCGTAGCAACTACATGTGTTCCAATATTTATCGGTTTGATCTAATTTCTCGTTAAACATTCTTAAGCGCCACCTTCGCATGATATTGCTCTAATCTTCCGCCGTTCTGAGGTTAATGGTGTGCGTGAGCTTCACGTTTAGAAACAGAACTTACCTGTGAAAATTTTGTTTATTTTGCGTAGAAAATAAATTTGCATCATTTATTGTAGTTCCAGTATGTATTCAGAAGGAACACACAACACTAGCATTAGGTAGTGTCAAGACATTCCGTTTTTCCCTTTCATCATCTTTTTGAGACATTGTGTGTTGTTAGATGGCAAAATCCAACGCCGCACTTTGTTATATCCTAATTGCGAATCAAACCTACTGTGAGTACACTAAGACACTTTTCAATTTCACCGCGATGACATTAAAATCGATATGTATTCATATTTCATTTTTAATACAGCGGAGGCGACAAAATAGAATGTTTATATTTGGCTGATGGAACGCGTCACGCCCACCACAAATATAATGTCATTCATAACTTGCATTACTTATTGATTTTTTATTTCATTTATTTATATCCACTGGATTTTAATATAAACTTATATTTTTAGTTAGGCAAAAGCAAATATACATATATTACTATTTAAAAAGACACAAAAAAATTCCTAAGTACCAAAAGTTATATTTTTTTATTCATACATGGAATTACAAGCGCAGCGGCACGGAATGTGACTGTAAACGCGAGGGTTGTGGATTCGATTTCTTATGGAAGGAAACGCCACCGCCACGGAGGTTTGAAGGATTGGGCGGAAAATGAGACACGAGGAGCTTTACACACCTTTTGCCTACTCTGCTACGGGCGGTGTACAACTAGAAATATATTTATTATAAAATTGCGAATTACCGAAATAATTTCCTCTACAGATTTTCTATTTTAGAATCCTAAGTGGTTATAACATTTCTCAATCCTATTCTTAGCCAATGTTCCAATAGAGCGACCTTCACGCTAGTACAGCTCTCGAGTCTACTGTTCATGGGACGGACATCCGTTAAGTCACGGCGTACTATAATCAACTGTCCATGCAATATGTATGTGTTTGTCTCACATCATCAAAAGATTTCATTTATCACAGTTTGTCAAGAGAAGCTTGCTAGCTTGTTCGTTTTGACTAGTTTAATTTAAGATTATAAGCGTGCAAATCTATTATTTAGTATCGACTTGAGAATTTAACCTGTTTGTTAATAATTTTCATTTTATAATTGCTAATTGATATTATGCTCATATTTCTAGATATAAAATGAATATCAAGAAATACAAGCATAGTACAACATATCTTGGTATGGATTTTATCTATTTTTTTTTATGAATATATTATTTTTTTTACTTTCCATCGAATTACTGAGGAATTGTGTGTAGAGTGGCGAAATTTAAGGCCGCGCTTTGCCTCGTTATCAGAACAAGGCAATGAAAACATTAAATATTTCATTCCTCCAAGTGGGAATCGAACCCACAACCGTCGCGTTTACTGTCGCTTGTGCCCATGCGCCACGAAGGCCTCTTATGGACGAAGTATATCTACATATATATAAATATTATTTGAACTGATTTTATCAAATATGCCAACCAAGCTTACACAGTTCTATTCTCCAGTTAGTATTGTGTCGCGTCGAGTGTATCATTCAGACGACGGACGTCCGCCGCGCCGAGCCCCGTCCCCAGCTGCCGTACCACAATACACCACGTTTTGTTTCATTAAAAAGAAAATTTTCGTTATATCGCACCCCATTGTCATGGTAAATAGTGTCCATCAATTGCTATAGATAAGGCTGCTTGCTATTCAAAGTTGCGCTGCGACCGTTTCGGCCCAAAGCAAATATTCTTTTACTTAAAAATTGAGCTTTTTCGTTTCTTTCGGTTCTTCTTTAATGTGAATTTTATTTTCACATTTACTGTCAAAACCACTTTTCTAAGAAATACTCTTTTACTCCATCTTAGAAAGCTAAAGTTTTTGTATATTATACGTATTCTAAAGCTACTTTCATCGAATGTATATGCTATATACACACATATTTTTTAATCAGTTCAATATAAGAAAAATATGAATATTTAGTTTGGGTAGTTATAGTATATAGTGGTACAAACCAATTTTAATTTATATAAAACACATGCTAACATGAATATCGCATGATTGATAGTTTATGCAGGACGACTTAGGTTGGTCAGTTTACCTCGCAAATTGCACAATATATCTATAGATAGATGGCTATAATCTCATAACATTATATTATTCAGTAAAATAGAACTATTATAAAACACTAATCATTAGTAAAAATAAAGTTTTCAATAATAAAACATTGTTATATGTACGTAGATACTGACGTATAACGCGCAACATCCGTAAGTTCCGGTGGACCAGATGGACAAATACAAGTTTGTAAAATGAATACCTAAAAATAAATTACTCTCCATTCAATTTAATATTTTCAAGGTTATATGCATGAATATCTCTAAATCAGCTTTACGCTGTATCCGCACACTGCAGGGTAGGCAGAGGGAACCTAGTGTTAAGACACTCCGTTCCTACATAGAAATGGAAATATAAATTTAAGTAAATATTACATCTCCTTGAGTGGGGATCGAACCCACAACCAGTCGATTTTACAGTCACACTTTATGCCCCTACGCCATGACTGGCCTCATGAATATCTCTATATGTTAAATATTCGAATATTGACACTAGTCTCTTCATATACATTAGATAATTTCTGTCAATTAACTACTAACGCAATCGTTAAAATATCGTTAATAACATTAAAATATAAAATACATTACTAATTTAATCAAGAAATTTTATTTCTTAAAGCTTTTAAAATTTTTAATTACATATTTTGTTATTCAATTAATAAATGAAATATTAACTATATGTACTAAAAAATATTCCAGTTAAAAACTACTGAAATGAACCGAAAACTAGCGTATTAAAATAACAAAAAAAAATAATAGCTTTATTTGAACTTGCGCAAACAAAACTAGCAAGTGAAATTATTAGTTTGAATGAAAATTTACTAAATGTATAATTTTCATTAGAAAATGTAGTTAGGTACTACAGAGCAGCCAGAATTTATAGCTCTCAACGCGCAGTAAGTAGCTGCCTCAACTTACTAACTTGAAAACGGGAAGAAATTCATTTCAATTTGAGCTTTTCGCGTAAAAATAATTATAAAATAGTGCCACTTTTCATACTTGAGACATGGAATACTGTTGTATGTTTGTAATTTAGCTTTTCCAGCTATTTCAAACGCGGGGTAAATGGATACAATGAAATTTGAACAAACATGACACATTAAGTGCAGGAGGTAACTCTGACCACAAGTACAGTGGGTTACATCGAAACGATTAAGGTAATGAATGCAATATAGCCTATAATACGCCTTGACAGACTATCCGACATTAAATAATTAATTAGTTCTTTGACGTTTCAAACATTTTGCAGTGGGCCACGGTCACGGGTAGACTGATGTGTTAGGGTGAGGGAATGCGTGTCCGATATCAAGAATGGGTATGTATTGTAGTGTTCCAATACTAAATACACCTCATAAATATATATATTTTAAAATTTTTTCAAAACTTCTTGAAATCATCATACAGAAGTGTTATCAACAGACAGCCCATACCATCGATAATGAATAACTAATCAAACTTTTTTGGGTCTAACATAATATAATTTAAACAAATTACAATAATATTAGGAATGACTTTATTGACGTGACCTGACAATAATAAAATCGCTTACCTTGGGAAATGAATTTTTATTCCATTCAAATGCAGCACTTGTGAGCCCGTACTACTTAAACCTTGTTGAATTTGAAATCTGAGAGAACTTGTGTGCAAAAATTGAAAAAAAAAAAATGAACCGTTCCAGATATTTTCCCTGGGGGACGAAGAAAAACGGTTCTTATTACCTAGCTAGTCGAAAGTAAGTTGCCATTGTTGAAAGTTACAGTTTTCAATCTTGAACAACTTAGTTCATAATTCAAGCTCCTGGGACGAAACTACGACCACGGTCTGCCATTGGGAATTTGTGAATTCGCGTAAGAACTTATTATACAAACACAAACCGACCGTCTGTTCGTCACGGGCTTTGAACACGCAATTCCCTGACCACGGAGGAAGTCGCCACGGCTAACGAGCACGCACTTTAATGTACGCTTAAACTTTAATTTATAAATGTAAGTGTATAAAAAAATATGTGTTTTATTTTATATATTTCATCTAAACAGTAGTGCATTAAACAACATATTTTTTAAGTACCATAAGTTAGGCTTTCTAGAATATGTACGATACGACAACCTTTTCGAAGGGTTTATGTAGAAATTTCAAAGGCCGCAGTTACAGAAAAAGATTGATTAGAAAAGCATTCCATGAGAGCCAAACACGCCTCGTTACTTTAAAAACCACTGTATATAGTAGATATCTAGATTAATTAAAAAAAAACTTATAATTAACAAATCTATATGAAGAGTGTGTGAAGACAAGTAAATGTAATTGATGAAATGATTTAATGTAAGAATAAAATAGTTGTTTAGGCATTTTTAGAATAAATACTTTGAATTTTGTGGTACTAAAAATCTAATGCTACTTACAAACAAACCAGCAAAAGTAAAATGAATTAAATTGGTTTTCTTTAAAATCAAATTACAACACTAATAGAATAGACTATATATACATTTATAGAGATCTAAGAAAAGTACATCTCCATTTCCCACAATCTTTACCTGCTTACCTTCCTACTTGAAATTGTTGACAATTTTGGGTAGAAACAAATTCACCGTATTGATCTGGTCATTAGATAAACAAACAACGAAGAAAGTTTTATTAATTGCGGTACTTTATAACCTGTCATCTCAAAAACAATTTTATTTTCTGCCTTAATAAATACGTTGCTAACTTCTTAGAAATTAATATTCATTGTGTATTCATCAACAACTGTCAACAGAATTTTCACGTTTTAAATAAATATGATGTATTATATTTTTATTTTAAACTGTGTCATTTATTATTTACTTTTAGAGTATTTTGAAAAAAAAACGCTTTCAATTTATATTAACTCTAATATATTAAGTTAAAAATTACATTGTTTCATTAATTTATGTAATAATTTATATGAAGAATTGTATGATATATACAGTTATTCATATATGATTGAATTACTAGGAGTAGGACTAGCAACTCTTCAAATGACAACAATTTTTATTATGTTTCGTAATTCTAAAGATTTTGATAACAGAACTTAATAGATCGTACGTAGAACGTATAACTGAGTCAACATAATAGGCGCGCATCTCCGTGTTAAATCCGCTTCGACCGGGTGCCGTCGTCTGATAAGCGTCCGATGGGCCTAGCCATCCAAAGCAAACGCGAAAGCGGATAAGCTAAAAAAGTTCTGTAGTCGCCTATATGAAATATTATACAAGCGAAGCAGATCGAAGTTTTTCAGCTTTAAGTTTTAGTTAGTTGTTCGAAGTCAATTCTGTAAAGTCAATTATATAGGTTTACATTCTCATATTGAACTGTAATAATTTACAATTACATGCACTCAAGTAAGGATTAAAATAAAAATATTTATGTTTAGTGTTAAATAAAAAAAAATATCGACTAATATTTTAATGTGTATAAACCAACGTGCATCACTTACTTATTCTCACCCTTACAATTTACTCTTACTTACTTTATTTTTTTCAGAATTAGGTTAAAGTGGTGAAAAATCTGTTTTTAGTTTAACCAGGCAGGATAATATTTAATATAAATATTAAATATGTAATGCAAAATGAGGCCGTCGAGGCTCAGGGATACAAGCGTGCGATTGTAGATGCGACGACTGTGAGCTGATTCCCACTCATAGAAATGAAATATTTAATATTTTTATTTTCTCGCTTTGGTTTCGACGTAGGCCGCGGCGTTTAGTTCTGCCACATCAACATAAATAAGTAAGTAGTATTAGTAGACAAAATACGACGTTGGTTTCGTTAAACAAATTCAAACGTAGATATTGCACTTAATTTTATTATATTTTATTTTGATCAATTGAAACAATATTTTCAGATGGTAAATTATGTATAAAAAAACGATTAAAAATAAATGCAAGCGACACAAATAGCAAAAAAAATTTATATATTTTAGAATTATTTTCATTTTGCCGCTTTGGTAAGAGTGCTGCATTGAGCTGCGCCACTTAACATGCAGTGACTGCAATGTATAGAAATAGTTCGAAAAGTTGAGGACGAAGTATCTTAACTCTTACTAGTATCTTACTGCCTACCCTGCTATATGAGAGGTCATGGTAAGAAACTAAAACAAAAAAAAATGTAAACAGGCAGGAAGGCGTCTGTACATAATAAAATAACGTTAAATAATGAAAATAAGTTTAATTGCTCGAGCAATTAATATTTCCACAGTGAACCACCGCACCGCATTCTCCCATACAAAACCGACATCCATAATTCATTGTGCCTAATATGAACCTCAATCTATTATCTCTAAACGATTTCGCACTGAATGAATATTCATTTAAAAGTAATACCGCCGAAAATGGCATTAGAGAAAAAAATACTCCCCCGGATCGAGGATCGACGGAAGCTGATTTAAATTTTTGATTATGAGGGAAAATGCGGGTACTGTTAAGTGCCGTAATTTTATAAGCAATTATATAAGAGTTGAACTACTCTGTTTTTTTACTGCATTGTACATATACAGGGTGGAAGTGTCAGCACCACATTAAATGAAACCACAGTTTTAACTACTCTATAAAAGCCTTATATAATTCAGAAAAAAATAAATTCCCAAAAATGAAAAAGTTTTTTTTCAAACAAAATAAATAAAAAAATTGTCATTTTAAAACAAAACGCCATTTGTAAAGATGACGCACGCACACATAAACCTATAAAAGGAACACTGCCGCACACGCCTCATTTCGAAATCGAGTCGTATGTATTGGCGATAAAGTTCAAAGTTGTTTAACCTTTAGTAGTATTTTTGTAGTAGTAAGTGTTTACATTATTGGGATCTATACGTTATAGCGTCACACGAAATACAGGTACGGATAAAAATCGTGAAATGAAAAAAAAATCCTACGTCCAAACTGTTGAGGCATCTTGATTAATTTCTTTAGGTATAGGTTTGAAATATTTTATCCTATATGCTGTTTCCGTAAATGGAGCGCTGCCTCTTCCACCCTGTATAATGTATGTGATATGATTGATTTACTTTTTATAAATATTATACTCGTACAATAAAGTAAGTAAGTAAATAATCATATACATTTTAAATATTCAAAAAATCTTGAGATCTATGAGATTAATCTCAAGGTAAGGAAGGATTGGATTAAGATTACAGTAGAACTATACCATAGTGGCGGTTATCATGCAATCAATCTTACAAAGCAAATATCGTGTTCGAAAACTTGAGTTGCTACTGCAAACAATAACATTTTAAAATGTACCACATGGATAAGAGAAAAACAAAACGTCTGCTCACGACGGTTAGAAGATGAATGAGCACGTATGGCACAAAAAGGTATCTACTTTGTCATTAGCGGTTAATTGCAACTAGTAAAAGTTTGAATGGAACATACACTCTTAATGGCATTGTACTTGGAGGTACTTGTAAAGTGATTACAATTACATATTGAAATGTAAATCATACGAGGCCATAGAGGCCGTAGTGGGATAATGTCCGAGTGCAAACGCGGTGGTTGTGAGTTCCCCCACATGGAGAATGAATTATTTCTATTTCCTCGCTCTGATAGATTATCAAATTCAGACGGAAAGTAAAGAACGTAGTTTTTGGATGATAGATTGTTCCTGCCCTGAAATATTAAAAATCTCTTTAAAGAAAAGTTGTAGGTTCGAATCTGTGTCAGAGAAAAAAAACATGGGCTCAACATTATGGATCCATCTGTTAACACATAAAACCGACGAGTCAAAAACCAAATGTATAAAGGCGTATATAAAAAAAGGAAAATAAATATTATGATGGAAATAAAATGTGTGTAAATAAATATGTTTCATAAACAATATGGAAACCGGCAAAGTGATCATTCAATTTTCAATAAGGCTTGAAAAGTTCGAATTGTTTGGATTGATGCAAGCGAGGTCATGTGTTGTATCAACAAGAACTGGCACTGCCATATGCATATTTTAGTCATTATTTGACGTTAGCAGTGCAGTACATGTAGTTATTAGTATGTATATTTTCATCTTGAGTAATTATTTTATTTCACCAACATCGAATAAATATTCTAAATATATTATTCATTTATTATATATGTATACATATATACTTTTATTTGATCTAGGGATCGTTTTCAGTTTGCTTAGTAGTTCGCTATAATGGCTATCTCTAAGCATTCTCATAAGTATTTAATATTAATTATATTCCGCAAATTAAAATTTGTAACTCAATACGAAATGCCTCCAGAATACGGCAGAAAGTGGGGAACGGAGTGTCTTAACACTAGGTTCCCTCTGCCTACCCTGCAGTGTGCGGGATACGGCTTGAAGCTGATTTATTTTTATTTAAAATTTGTAAAATAGCCAAAGTACCTATAAGATAGGAATGCTTGAATTAAACTACAATTACTTAAATTTATTTCGAACGATAAATATTTGGGACACGTAACGTTTTAAAACATTGAACGTTAAGCAATTGGGACGGGTCGAGTGCATAACCTTGATTTTATTTTGTGTTCAAATTGTTTTGTTAAAAGCATTATAGCTCGAGAATTTTAATCTGCTACGATATATTGTGTATGTTCAAATATTATTGAATGTATTTATGCCTGTAATGTTTTTGAGAGGGGGTTGTATAGGAAATAATTTTCTAAATGTAGTTTTGCAATAATTCTAGAAGCTACTTTAAATTGATGATTTTTTTAAGCCTTTTATTTTGTTTTGGCTGCTGCGTCTGGTTAGTCTACTGCAATTTTACTCATTGCATAATAATATAGAGCATTTTTTTAGTCATATAGAGTTGAGTCCAGGCGAGAGAAGTATATATAGATTTAAATTGTAAAATTATAAAAACTCGATCATAATATCCATCATACATATAATACCATCATTGCTATTTTCTTAAACACAATACGTTTCGGAAATATTCAATAAGGGGGGGAAAAGTAAAATTGAAAAATGATTGGCAGAAATAACAGGGCATCAACAATGGGAGAAGTCACTTGTCACGCACTTCCTAATCTTTTGAACCGCTTATGATGTATGGACCTTTCCTGTGACCTTCGACGAAGGCACGTCCCCGTCTCGAGAATTATTTTCAAGGGTTCGCCCCCACTTTACGCATCGTTTACTGTTCTTCAATTATGTGATTTTCTTTAAGTGGTCAGTCCCTTTTTTTCCTTTAAAAGTATTTGAGAAGGCGCGACCGTAGTTATTGGGGACGTAAACTGAATAAATGTTGAATTACCTTACTAACATTTCAATGTTTAAGTCACTTCTTTTTTTATACTTTCTAGCCTTTTTCTCTAGTTTTATGGGGTCCAATGTTTTGTTTATTTTGAATTTATACTTTTACCAAGGAGCAACTGTAATGGACTTTGTAAACTCACCTAGAGAGATTACTTTTCACCTTTAAGTCAGAATTATACAGACCGTAACGAAATCCACGACTGTGATGATGGTGACACTCAGCTATAATGTTATATTAATAATTTACTTTTTGTGAAATATTTATAACGATTTTTCAAAAATAAATATTAAATATATACTTCTAACCAAGTGAACGTTAGATTATTTCAATGTCCAATATCTTAACAATTGGTTCACCCACTTGCAACCACAATGAGTCGTATCACCAGCGCAGTCAATTGAGAGCAATGAATTCGACCTCCGTACTCCGCGCGTCAGTTGTGAAGCACGGAACTCGCTGATACTGCTATGATTATTATTTTCAGATATAACATAAATTATAAACATCAAGTAAAATATGTACTATAGTAAATATTTCTGTATGTATATAAATAAATATTTGTGAATCGCGGTATCTTTTTGATTTCTTGTGGAGACTAATTTATTTTAAATTATAACCTTGTTACGTACGTTACGTAGCGGCGTCTGACATATAAAAGCGATTCTTATGGGTTCGATTCCCATTCGGAGAGATTATTGTTGATTTATTAACAAGTGTGGGGCTCAGTTCCGTCACTCAGTACATAATGCATTAACATCTAATTGATGGAATGGGCACTTTGATTGTTTATTTTGTTATTTTAACTTAATATACTGCAATAAATTCCTCCATTCTTCAGGGCCCGTTTCGTATGTAATTAAGTTCTCTAGATCAATACTGCAAAATGAGAGAAATAAATACAATGAAAATATTTCTTCATTTTATAATTTAAATTATAACGTTGATTGACGTCGTTGATTGCGTATAAATTGTATTTTTATTCAACATTTCGCTGCGGCATAAAAATTATGGATACTTGCGTATAAAAAGAGACAATTTCAATAATTTTCTGTAAGCCTTTGGCATAAATTAAATCTTAATGGGCCACCAAAACAATGTTATTCATTACCAGTAGGTTTAAAATTTTATTGGTTTCCCCTATTCATGTAAATTTGTGTTTTATCTTATGACATCTTTTTATATATAGATGTATATTTATAGAGTTAGATTTTAGCAGTAAGGAATATAGTAACAGATGACATGACAATGACAGACAGTATGAATAGAAGTTCATTTGCTTTTACATAAATATTTGAAATCCTAATATCTAATTGCGTGGTATATAAGTGTTTAAAAAATGTATACTGTGCCTTGTAATTTATATAAAAGTGTAATGTAAATATTGTTATTTTAACAATTCTTTCGCTTTTTTGTAAAATTCACAACAAAATAATTAAAAGACATTAAAAAATACTTTATCAAATGATAAAAAGTTACTCCATTAAATCTATTGTGTAATTTTTGAATCAGTGTCTCTCTTCGTTTAGATGTGGGCTGATAAGAGAAAGGGTCATAACATTGTAAAATTGTAATAACATAAAATAGGGGTGGCCTTAGAATGAAGTTGTAAGGGGTCTCTTGCAAAATAGAATATTTTTATTTCATTATATCAATGAATTTATCATCCTGGTTTTGTCTTACAAACAGATATAATAGATATAAGTATTAAAACACTTTTTTTATCTTTACACTTTAGTGTCATCGAATCCACAAACGTCGTTTTAACAGATTGGCGCTCGCCCTCTGCGCCACTATGGCGAAAAGGTATAGGAAAAGTATCCTTTATGGGATAGGAAAAGTATCCTTTCGGGCACTTTTCAATTTAGATTACTTATATTAATTCCTTTTCCACGTGGCCATTATTAATAAATTAAAGCAAATTCTATATCCAATAACGAAACCAACAACACGATGAACTTCAACAATGTTAGGGCTAATGCGGGAAGTCAAACTTCACCAAGTTTGATTACGGACGTTTTGTCGATAGTCCACCTCATCGCAACTGCTTTTGACGTTGTGATTTGTTCTATTGAATTCTCAGGTTGTTTCCGCGTATTGTCAACATTACTTGGTAAAATTGGTATTCAAAATCTTTGTATAATCTATGATTCAACTCTCACTTGAGAGATTTTTTTTAGCTGAATGATGTATTTTTTATTGTATACTTAGGTAGTTCTTTCTGTCTACGCTGCCACATACAAGTAGGTACAGCGACCATCCTGGGCGAAGAAACTTAATGCCGATACAGTCCTTCACTAATAGATATGTGTGATTGGTTCCACTTAAAAACCGGTGGCAAACAAATAATATTATTGTATATCCTACTAATATTATAAATGTATTTGAAAGGATCGATGTTTGTTCGGCTTAAAAACTACTAAACAGATTTGATGAGACTTTACAGTAATATGGCATATACATCAGAACCACACATAGCCACACAATGAATGTAAAGATTTTGTATAATTTTACTATAATTTAACAATACGTCGAAGCGGACATAGCCGCGTTGGGGTCACTAGTATTATATAGTTAAATTAATTATATATATATATATTATATAGTAGTCATAAACTATTGTTGAATTTATAGTTTAATAATGATTTTAGGACAAACCTACAAACCTATTTATAGTTTGATTACGCATCGTTTCGTTGATTGCTGGCCATTTCCCATAACTGTTTATGATACTATGATTTGTTCCGCCTTGTTCATAAGTTAAGCGGAGGATATGATGTATGACGGCTTTATTTATAATACACTGTTTTGTTTCTAAATTTTGAACATTTTTACTGTACTTTTACTGTTACACGTATGTATTTTTCGCTTTTGTAATTTTATTTTGAAACATATCTAGCTATACGTTAAAAATTTAAAAAATAAAATTCATTCTAGATATTGATATTGACAAAGTGGATCAGTGGAACAGAATCTGACTGTAAACGGGATGATTGTATCTTAGTTTTTAAAATAGAGGAAAACGGAGCGCCGCCGTCACCGTCCACCACGCGTTAGGTCTTTATTGGGAATTAAATAGAAACGAAGTATCTTAATATTAGATTCTTTCTGCCAGTACGTGCACATTTTTATACGAAAAAAACATAACCTAAAAAAAGAACTTCCTTCAAAATTGACGAGCATAAAAAAATATTTATTCGATTTTTACATAAAGATATTAATTATAAGAGAACTCGCCAGCATAGATAAGAAGCTCCGAATGAAAAATAAACGCGCAACGTTTATAAAACATTCAAACGAATATTATTGTTTTATTTCCAAAATGATATATTTGTCAGTAGAAAGGAAACCGTTTTACATAGCCTGATCTGCGCCGCATCGTAAATAGTTTTAATCAATTTTGTATAAGACTATCTTCATGATTACACCGGACCCATCTCGGATCATAAATTAAACTATAATTAAAAAATATAACTATATTTCTTAGCAAATTTGCTAACGGTTTTTATATATTTTAATTCAAGCCAATTATAGAATCTATCGGTCAAGATTTTTACGAAAAATTTTGTAGTTATAGGCCTTAACTGGTGATATTATTACGCGGGATATAAGTAATTAAAATAATAAAAAAAAGAAATAATTAATATATAAAATAGGACACTCTTACAAAGAAGCAAGAATATGAATAGACTTATAAAATACCATTTCTCCTTTTTTCTCTATAACTTACTATGAGGTCGCTTGTTGAGATATTGCGTATTGAGATACAACCTGGTGACAGACAGACAGATAAACAGATAGCAATCTTAGTGAAGGGGTTCGGTTTTACCCTTTGGGTACGAAACTCTAAAAAATATGTAGTAGAAATTATGTATATAAGTACATAATTAAAGGCAAACCAGCGACAGTCTGACGTACGTCTCAATACAATTAGCTCTGTTTGTTTTCAAATGGGAACAGCTGAAAGCACTCACAAAATTAAACCCTATTAGAAGGACTGCTCGGCTAAATCAATTGGACCATGTGGACCAATAAGTGTTAAGCGGGGACCGATTTCTTAAACTATTGTTGCGACCACTCTCGCCGTCATGCGGATGGAATTACAAGTAGCTACCCCATATATAAAGAGTTCTCGTGATAATTTAATTAAAAAAAAATACTTTTTAAGTGTAAAATTTCTTTCTAAACTTAATATTTTATTTTTTATTTAGCTTGTTGTATGGCGCGTGTAGCGGGGTGGGCACTACGAACCTAGTCCTAAGACACGCCACTTCCCCACTTTTGACGAATTTTCGAGATATTGTGTGTTGAGTCACGGACTTAACGCCGCGCTAACCTGTGCGAGAAAATAAAAATATTAAATAATTCACCCCCGAAATGAGAATCCAGGCCATACGAGCCTCATATTCTATTTCTTTAATAATAACTGATGCCGTCTTGTTAAACATTTTGTTACAGATTAAAATTTAATATATTATCCATACTACGAACTAGAATAGACATGAAAGGTTGTAATAATTTTAGTAAGTCGCTTCTGTAATATTACAGTAGGTAAGCTGGATGGAAGGGCGACAGGCGATGTCTATAAAGGAAAACTTTTTTACATTCTTTTCATAATAGAATCTTCGAGACGAGAATCTACATCACGCTTAAGTTCCCTATTAAATTCGTATATATTTCCATACATTTGTCTCCTACGAATAATATTTCATATACAATCACTTGAAATTAATTTAGATTCAAAACTGGTGATATTATCATCGTGTTTCCGTATAGGTCATTGTAGAAGAACAAAAAAAATTGTTGCATTGAATACTTCATAAAAGTAAATTGAGGAAGCTTATAATTAAACGAAGATGCTCTATAAGGTCATTGTTTTAATATTGTTGCCATATTTAAAAATAGTATTTAATTTTTTTTATTCTCACGTATTTACCTTGATATTTTACGGTTATATTAGTCTGTTATAAACATTGCTAATTGCAAAGTTTCAAGACCATCTCCAGGTATATCTAAGGAACTATAGAAATATTATTATGGCCATATACCTATATGTATAAATCAGAATGAGTCGAATAAATAAGAAATAGGATATTTTTATTTTCTTGAACATCATATTTAAGCTATATACATAAAATCAAGCCGGATATTCAATTTCTACAGGTTACTTCAAATCCTATATGACTGTATCTAATATCTAATGCAGTAAAAGCACCCAATGCACTTCTTAGAAATGTTAGCAAAATTGAACTCACCAACTAGAAGCATACTTTGAAACGACGTCATATTTTAAGGAACATACGTGATTCGATTTAGTAATGCCTTTTTGAACTTTGATATGCTTTGTAATTTTTTATTTATGATTAAAATATTATTATAGTAGGTAACATTATATTATACCGATTAGGTACATTGTCCTAATCCACAATAGGTTATTATTGGGGCCGTTCAAGTATTACGTAAGCACTGTAGGGAGGAGGGAGGGGTCTTGGGTTTGCTTATTTTTGACGTGTTCACTGAAATATTTTTAAGAGGATTGCTTATTTTTGATGACATTTGTGGGTCAATAATTAGAAATTTGTTTTTTTTCCAGTCTTCAAATTTTATTTAAGGAATTTGCATGAACAATATTAAATCAAAAATCAGTTTCACGCTGTATCCTGCACACTGCAGGAAAGGCAGAGGGGCATTGTGAGTTGAATGGCGGTACTCAACGCATGTCTCGATACCAGGGCGAAGAAATGAAAATATATATTAAAATAAATATTTCATTTCCTCCGGTGGGGATCGAACCCACAATCAGTCACATCCACAGGCAGTTTTTGCCCCATGAACAATATTAAGAATTTTAATTATTATTTAATATTTATTTATACAAATACGAAAACAAGTATCACAGTTCTACAATATTTTTTTAAATTTATATTTGGCACAAGCAATGGATTCTTACTCGAGGAAATGAAATATTGAATATTATCTTTCTCTCGTTCCGGGTACGAGACAAAGCGTGACGTTGAGTTCCACCACTCAACACGCAATGTCTCCAAAATTCATTAGAAAGTAGAGAACACATGGAATGGTTGGACACGAGGTTCCCAGGTTCCCTCTCCCTACTTTGCTATGTGCGGAATGCTTACAGCGTAAAGCTAAAAAAACGTTAAAAGCTCAAAAAGACTCATTTACATAATAACAGCGGAAACTTGAGAAATTGAATGTAACCTGAAATTTATAACCAACCATTTATTGTTAATATATGAAATCAAATAGTTATTATAGTCGTTGGGTAGTATGGGCTACCCGCATTCTGTTACGACATGCTTTTTGCTACGAAACCGATATTTATGACTTCCAAGTTATATATCGATTCATAATTCTCGCTTGGACATGGATATCCTCAATATCGAATACCAGGTTCGATAGCAAATTCCGTTGTATGGAATTAAATTATAGTTGTTTTTTTGTTATTTTAATTATAATATGTGAAGCATATTATGTTTTATTATGATAACTAGCTGGTACTTATAACTTCGGTCTTGGAATCAATATTTACGGTCGGGTAGGTTTCTCTGATTTACTATCCGAGATAAAAATATTTTTCAATCAATATAATTAAAAATCAATTTGTAACAGTAGTGCTGAGATTACTGTGTTCAACCAAACAAACTTTAACTTTATTTGTAATAGCACTTATTTATATGAATATTATATTTGGTATTATTTCTCTTAGTAGGTACAGGGTCTAGTGTTGAGACACATTTTTCACCGAATTATTGATTGTTGAGTGGCTGAGCTCAACGCCGTGCTTTGCATCTACACCAGAGCAAAGAAATGTAAATATAAATTGAAATAAATATTTGATATATATTATAGTCCAGTTATTTAATATATAATATAGCTCATAGTTCAGCATAAAATTAAATTTAACCACTTTCAAGAAATTTATGAAGTGGCGTTTTCACATTGGATTGCATAATTAATTACAAAACACCTTTGATATATGTACGCAAATCGTTGTGATTCATTACAAGCAGTCGCGTTAGACGTATCCGTACATCTCAAATGCCATATTTTAATAATTTGAAGTTTCCCTTTCAACTATAATATCATTTAGCTTTTAGGTAAATACATTTAAAATAAAATTTAATTGTGATATGAATAGAATATGTATAATGTATATTGTGAAGAAGTTAAACTATATTTTTTTTATTTTATAATTTGGTAGTGTTAAGACAATATTAATAAAACGTTTGGCCTTAAATTATAATTAATCAACAAAATAACACCTCAGTAATAATGATAACGATTATATAAAATTTATAATACATTATTAAAGCAGGACAAGCAGTACCCACATTAGTTAATAAATTAGTTTGATACTTTAGACGTCCGTTGCCCGTATCTGTTAGACAACTGTCCAAGAGACCCTTTGAATATATTAACTACTTAACTCATACAAATTGAGGCAATTTAAAGTAGACAGATGAATAATAAAACAAGACGAGTTGCAGAACTACAATGATTGTTAATGGTTGACGTGGATCAAGTGGTGCTAGACGACGGGAAAACTTTGAGGGTTCTTAAAAATACGCAATCAGTTATCAGTAAACACTGCCAGTATTTACTGACTCTAGTAAAATATATAAATTCTTAGTTTTATATTGTTAAGATTTAAATATTTGATAATGAATTATAAATTTACAAGTTTTTCGCTTATTTAGAATACTTATTTAGAAAACGTATAAAAATCGGGCGTAGCGGGACTCGAACCCGCGCCTCCTTGCGACCGACTGACCGCTAACCGACCAGGTTGAAAATTCTATATTCCAGTGTGAAATAACACGTAAAAAAATGTAAAAAATATTTTTTTTTTATAATTTGGCTTTCAGGAGATGGCTATTAGTAAAATGACTGAGGTGATCAACACGATTAAAAAAAAACAGGAGTGACAATTACCATTATACAACTGTCCTTATCATCACATCAAATGATTTAGGTGAAAAATATACAAAAAAACACATAAACCAATTACAACAACTAAATGACTAGTGTTTCAACGTATCAAATAACGCCTAATAACTGAAAGCCATAGAAATGACATTTTGTATCGTAACAAATAACCGTCAAATACGTTGGCCCATATAATAATAGAATAGATGAAGATCGGTTTAACAAGATATATTGCTTGGGTGCGTTCGTTATAGCCAATATAAGGCAATTGTCGCATCCTGCAATAAACATCCACAGTTGATGCCTGTTGTGTCCCCTATGGGACTGGCTGGTGTTGCGTTTAATCAATAACTTTGTGTTCTCGTTCATCATGAATTAGTTATGAATATGACATATTGTCGATATTATTGAGTGTCTTATACTATATATATAGAAAGGCAATCTATCGGTCTGTCTTTTTACCTACTGCGAGGATGAAGGAGGGTAATATTTGTACATGTAAAAAAATATTGTGTGTCGTATACAGGGTGGAAGAGGCAGCGCTCCTTTTCGGAAACGGCATATAGGGTAAAATATTTCAAACCTATACCTAAAGAAATTAATCAAGATGCCTCAACAGTTTGGACGTAGGATTTTTTTTTCATTTCACGATTTTTATCCATACCTGTATTTCGTGTCACGCGATTATGTATAGATCCCAATAACATAAACACTTACTACTACAAAAATACTACTAAAGGTTAAACAATTTTGAAATTTATCACCAATACCTACGACTCGATTTCGGAATGAGCCGTGTGCGGCGGTGTTCCTTTGATAGGTTTATGTGTGCGTGCGTCGTCCTTATAAATGGCGTTTTATTTTAAAATGACAATTTTATTATTTATTTTGTTTGAAAAAATTATATTTATAGTAGGCTTTTATAGAGTAGTTAAAACTGTGGTTTCATTTAAGGTGGTGCTTACACTTCCACCCTGTATATCGTATATATTCTTACGTAAATCGACTCGTATTTACTTTGCGAGTATCATTTAAAACATGACAATAATCAAAGTCAGCGATAACTAGATGCCATATTAATTTAAACTACCTAAAGTAACATTATAAAAGTATTAAAAAAACTTCTAACGATTTAAAATTGTTTATCCAATTATTCTCAATAAATTCCATACGCATAACAGACCCGATCAGTCATGTCCTTCTTTTAATAGCCTCATATAATATTAATTATTTTCTGAAATTAAATTAAACCTACGATCAGAAGAAAATATTGCCTTCAAAAATATATTTTCTTAAACATTTGCATCTTTAAACATATGCGAGCTATGTATAACTGTAGATGTTGAAGATAAAACGTGTCACGTCTATTAAATCTCGACATAGATCCCATATGCTACCAGTCATTAACCTTAATCAGAGGGCGATAGAACAATATCCATAGGTTATTTATGTGCTATTCAATTATTTAGAGATGTTACGCGTAACTTGTAATATAATTATTGATATGACCTATATTATTAAGTATTATTTAATTAGTAATTTAGAAAAAAACTGCCTTACGTCTCTTCTTGCAAAGCAGCTTTGCCTAGTGCTAAGACACTGTTCTTTATTTTCTGTTAATATTCTCGGACGGCGCACGGTGTTGAGTTACATTACTTAATACGCAATGTCTCAAAAAAATAATAAAAGATGGGGAACAGAGTTTTTTAACACAAGGTCTACCTACCCTGTTATGTGGAAATAAATGCACAGGTGTAAAAAAAATATTATGTATTTAATATACTCCAGCTATCTTGGAACAATATTTTTCTGCTTAATTTTTTATTTTTTGTATTTTCATTGTGGAAATAACTTCTTTTACTTTATTTTAATTAGATACAGTTAGTATTTTTCGTGTATTATATACTTCTATACGCAAAAAAATACTCAGAAAAGAAGTTAATTAAGTTGAAAAAAAAAAAACAATGAAAACGGTAATGGCTATCCAACCATTATCAGTTAAATATAGAAATCAAGATTTAATGTTTTCGCATCGACAGCTGAATAACCGAAATATAAAGTAAACTTTTTAATTGGTCAAAGTTAAAACTTGGAAATTGATTTTATTTGCGGATTGGTTTCGAATAAATTGAAATTTTGTTATATTTTATAATATGCAGAGGTTTCCTCTTAAAAATCAATGTTTGAATGTGCTTTAAGCATTTTAACAAAAAAAATAATAGTGTGAAAAAGAAGTCATCGTCACATAGTGGCACAACTCCTGACAAAATTTTAAGCGCTAATGGTGAGTTTAATTGCAACTAGGACAACAAGTTATCTAATATTAATAATAAAAATAATAAAGTGTGGCGTTGATTTTCAATGTGTTGTTGTGGTATAACGTGAAGTTAGAATCTTATTACTACACAGTCGAATAATATACGTGAATATTACATTTTTATATAAAGAGATATTTTTCCTTGATTCATTTAAAACAATACAATTTCTATTTGCATCAGTAATTTTTAAATGAATTACCTTGATTTGATGATGCTTAACCTCAGTGTAGGCACTAGAAAATACAATAACTTACTTAATAAACCAATATTAATGAAAAATTATAATTAAAACGACCTTCGTATATAATATTATAATTGATATCGTGACGAGTAACAAATACCTATTAAATAAAAATAATTGAAACAACATTACTTTTATTTAAATTTAGGTCAAAATATGAAGCATAGAATGCTTTAGAACTAAATACTATAGAGGTAAAGTACTTATTGAATTGTACAATTGCTATTCATGGACAAATTATATATTTGACATTTAACAGCATAAGTAATTTAATTTCACTTTTGTTCTTTAAATTTACTTTATTAATACGTAAAAACAATATACAGGGCAAATGAAATTTTCATTCAAAAATATATATTCCTTTATAGTATAATTCATACATTGCCCTAAAAGTCTGTCAGAATGATTTTTCCGACATCATTTGTTGTGGAACAACTCAGTCTGCAATGAATACATTGAAGCAGTTTGTCGCTGCTCCATGATTGATAGCAGCTGTAATTAATTTCTCCTCTGATAAGTTGACAGTTGGGACGCGGGCGGCTCTTGATTACGTTTCACACGTAATAAACTACGGCCAGTATATTATTAATGGACAATATTTTAAATTAATTCATGTATTTCTTAGAACATTTGCTAATAATTTAATTTATGATGTTTTTTATCATGGTTCATATTATACATAAATAGGTACCTTTGAAATTGACACATCGCTCTGTTCTCCACTTTGCATTCACTTTAGATTTTTTTAGTATAAAATCGATATTACAATGATTGACCCAATTATTAGTCATAACCGTGTCAGTTTTTGTCTGACACTTTTGATGACGCTTGACTCTCCTGATGACGTCAAAGTATGGTTTTTATATAAAAATGACCTTGGATATGTTTTATAGGTTGGAAAATATAATCTCATAATATGATATTTTTAATATTCATCTTCTATTTAGATGAATAAGACATGGATTCAATTGTAAAAAAAGGATTTTTTTGAATAGTCGTTTCCGTTAGATTAAAATTTCTGTAACAACCATTAAAAATATTCCTTATAGCCACAATAAAATGTAACATCAAGCTGTTCCAAAGTGACGACAAAACAAAGTGATAACACTGAATTTGGTACTTTCAAACATTTACTGCGAGTGTCTGTCGATGTCCAGTCATTGTGACTTTTACGTCTTGGTGGCTTATAAAGTGTTATGCGCGTAATAAAATACAGTTAGAACATTGTTAAAAAAAATATTTATAAAAGAAACAAAGCTTTTGCAGATATGCAAAATATATACAAATACGTAAACGCCTACCGTTTGACATTTTTTTTGTTCGTACAATTTTCCCCGATCGATCAGAATATTTTTATCGAAAAAAATGTACCTGTAACAAATATGAATAAAGGAAAAAAAATCTTAATATAAATATAATTTTTCTTATCCCACACCCCTATTATACAATTTAGCTCTGTATTACAATTTAGCGCTCATTATCAACGTAAGTAAACATCAAAAGCATAAAAAATGTTAACTACCAAATTAGCTTAGTCGACTAGCGAAACTTAGACGATTACATCAAAGCAAAAAGAAAAATTATTAGTATTATATATTTTTATTCTACTGACGTTGCCGTGTGATTGAAAACCCTACAGGTTTTAGGTTCAATTCACAACACGCAATGTGTCCAGAATTCGGTAGAAAGTGGGAAACGGAGTGTCTTTAACTGGGTTCCCTCTACCCTGCTATAAAAAAAGTGTTTTAATCATTTCAAGAAAACGATTTCTCATCTCGAATTAAAGCCAACCTGATTAATAATACTTATCATTCACGACAAACATCTGCCAGTAAAATTCTGGATACCAATTAAACAGCTTAAAAGCCTCTGTTTACACAGCGTGACGGAATCAATGATCGTTATAATTAAATTCCTTGACGTTTGTTTCTTCTATTCGCTTTGCCTTAAATCCGCTTAATTAAATATCGATAAGATAAACCAATCTTGGTGTGGCTGATTGTATACCTAATTCACTTTATGGCCGTTGTCGATAAGCTTAGCTTGCTTATAATAAGCGAAATATACAGAAAATATATTTTGATTAATTAATTTCGTGACCCTGCCAATAGAGTTGTCTATCTTCCATTCAAACATTTATAATAAGCACCTTCGAAGTCGAGACGTTAATTGAATGGATACTCTAAAAGGCATGAATTATTCATACGGCAAAAACAACCGACATTTAACCTTTAATCCATGTGATAGGGTGCAAATTAATGTGAATGCTAAATCAAATACAGCACTTGTGATGAAAAATAGGTCGTGTGCTGAGGGAATGTGGAACTATATTGGCACCGAATTATGATAATTAATGTATACTTAGGCGATATATAATATTATTTTCTTTGTTATTATAGTCTTTTATATGAATAAAATGAGATTTGGTCTTGTTATTTAAAGTTTTCAAAATCACAGTTAATCACAGCAACAAGTTTAGGTGTAAAAATGTTCTGTCCGCTGGAATTTCTCAATGGAGCACAATTAAAATTCTCCACGACTCCTGAGTGCCTTCATGCATGGAGTGTATCTACCCGCCTGCGAAACGTGCAATTTCACCAGCGGCATGAATCGTATCTCACACTGCTTTACATTTTATTTTATAATGTATGATTATTATAAATGATTAAGCACATCTATTGTTATCTACTGTATTTTTGTTTATCGTATTTACTTATCTAATTTTTAACTATTTATAAATTTATAATATTTGTACACTTGACCTCGGTTGACTTTCGAAAACACAGTATCAAAGATACCGGAGGAAGGTCACGTAAAAAGCATGAGGACCCCCCGGAGGGCATGTATGAAGAGGATGATGACAGTGGACGAGGCGAAAGAGCTATGTAGAGACCGTATCGTTTGGCGCTCCGTTCTCTCTGACTACCTTACTAGGGATAAAGCGTAAAGTTAAGTAAGTAAGTATGTATACTTATAATCCGAAGAAATTTGTTGCGTGAACGCGATGATTTCAGAAACTACTAGGTTCAATTGATTTTTGACCTAGGGTACCCGAAAAAGTTGGCAATTTTGAATATTTAGTCAGGTAGTAGTGGTTGGTAAAAGTTTGCGACTGTTTTTTTTTTCTTTATATCTTTTTATCGATGTTTTTGGTGGACAATTTAGGTAAGAGGATTTATATTTTGCATATTTACTTGTCAGCTTATATGTATTTACTTATTTTTCTATTTTTTGGTGGATTACTCAATTAGTTTACATAACGTCACGTCCTTAATAAAATGAAATAATATTGTTCCTTGGGACACTCATAGTTTTGTGTCTTGGGACTGCCCCAATTATTATTTCTGTTATTTTAGATGCCGCGAAGTGAGAGCAAAGTAACTAGACTTAGGCCCTTATACGAATAACGTCATAGCAGCTATAAAGATGGTTATATTACAACTATGGTCAATTTAAAAGGTTGCTGAAGAATTGTTTCAAAACATTTGATAGCGTTAGATAGAATAAAGAACATTTATCAAACATATTTTAAATTAATTTTGTAATTATGACTCCTTTATTCTAAAACAAAGTGGAAAAATAAAGCCCTCGTATAAACATATTTCGGCACTGTCTTATCACTGTCCCAAAATACGTAATTGTATCTTGGGACAAAACCATAAAATCACTTTTTATTTTTTTAATATTCAAAAGTAATATGTAGTAGTTGTATTTATTTATATTTATATGAGCATGTAATATATGAAAAGTCTATGCTTCAAGTTAATTAAAACTAAAGTTGTGTAGTATTGAAGAAGTGTCCTAAGGTATAAGGATCTCTCCTACATACGGCCAAGATTACCTTGGACACTTCGAAAATATTATTGTAAATATACATAACTTTTAGCTAATAACATTTTACTCACGTAGCTTTGTTATTTATAAAATACCTGAAGTCATGTAGTCACACAGACATCACAAAATGTACCTATTCTAAATATTTTCTTTGAAAAACAATACAAAGTAGTCGCATTTTCATAATAAATCCACAACGAACCTTCATAACTTTCTAAGGTGTAATTTTCACGCTATGTCAATTTAATATAACAGAAGATTTATAAATAAGCTTATGTTTTGACGTACAAGTTAAGTATTTGTATGTATATTTTTCCTTGAAAATGTTTGAAGGGGGGCTGACGTAAGGACAAAAGCATAATATATTATTTTTCACATTTCTCCCCATATTTGCGAAGGAGACTGAAACTTAATGACACTCTTTTTCCAAACCGATGATTTGTATAAAGTAAAAGCTGTCGAGTACCTTTGAACTTATGACCACTTCACGTGTCGTCATACCAGACACATTCCATTCCATTCCATTCCACTTGTCTAAGTTGTGGATTCGAATCCCACACGGGGAAATGAAATATTTGATATTTTAATTTCTTCGCTTAGGTACCGAGGCAAAGCGCGGCGTTCAGTTCTCCAGCATTCGGTGGAAAGTGAGAAACGGAAGTTGTCTTAACAGAAACGTAGTGGACTTAATACTAGATTCCTATGCCTACCCAGCTATGTGTGGAAGAATAAATGCAGTGTAAATCTGAAAATAATAATAAAAAAGTGATAAAATATTCTTGACATTTTCTAAACTAACAAAATTTCAGTCAAAATTAAAACAATGTGGGACGAACTGTACGCAAAATTAATTGCAAATATACGTCCGTTGTTCAGAACAATGGAATGACGCAAGCATTTAAGAAGCGGAACAATCGACGAATAAAATGTTTATAAATCGCGGACCGATATGCAGGTTGCAGCGTGCATATTGCGATTTTAACTTTTGTTTGGCATTCATCGTTTTTCTTTGCTTCATCAACACGTATTGTTTCAGAAAGTATGCATAAACTGTGAAATGAGCTAATGATAGACGTTCGGCATGTGTTTCTGTAATGATGATGAATGAGTAACGACCTAATTAAGTACTTTTGTACAGATTTTGGTGAAAAAAATACAGAAAGATATCACCAAAATACTTTATTATTTAGTATTGTACTTTTGAATTGTACTGTAAAGTTTCAATGTTTTTTTAGTTGTATCCCACATATAGCAGAGCAAACAAAAGGAACCTATTGGTAAGAAACTCAACGCCGCGCTTTGCCTTGTTACCAAAGCCAAGAAATGAAAATATACATAAATAATAATTCATTTCGCCGAGTGAGAATCGAACCCACAACGATCGCCTTTACAGTCACACTTTTTGCCATTGCATCACGACTCTAAACGTTTTGTCATGTAGAATTTGTACACATGACATTCGCGTATAGTAAATGCTAATCAGATTTGCTTTTACTATAAATGTTAAGACGTATTAATATGTAGTTCATAGCTATTTAATCTATTTGCAACTTGCAGTTGACTTAATTAATAAAGTCTGCGTAGTGAAGAGTACGTAGAGAGACTACCGGTACCGAGTATAGCCAGCAATACTATACATAATTCAATTCCATATAGCTCGAACGTCGGTAATATTCCCGAGTGACGAAGACAATGGTTCGAATAACTGTAACCAGATGTCAGCCAGGCAATTTCCTCTTATGTGTTGAGGCTCGTTTTATGGTTTGTTATGACTGCACACCATCCGTGACACGACACCGTTACTCGAGTCTTGCTAAATGACAAAGAACGTAAGGAATGCGGATGTCAAATATGACATTTTATGGATCATCTGAAGATGTGAAATGCTCATTTGGATAAGTATGCTTTGGTTTATTATATGCCGTTTTAATTTTTTTGTAGATACACCGAACATAGCAGGTTAGGCAGACGAAACCTGGGAACCTAGTGCTAAGACACTTTGTCTCCATTAAGACACTTCCTTTCCTCACTTTCCGCCAAATTCTGTAGGCATTGTCTGTTTGCCACGTTACAGGAGCGAGAAAATGAGAATATTAAATTCCTCGAGTGGGAATCGAATCCCCAACCTATCTCTTTATATTCGTACGCTTGTGAACCTGCGCAACGACTAGAAACACCTGTTCCAGAAATATGCGAATGTTGTAGCGTTTGTATTATAGAATGGTATTCAGAATGACACTGTACGCGATGACGAAGCAGGATAGTGAAGACCTCGTTTTCCATTTATGTGCAGGTTTATCGATATTTGTTTGATGTGGCATCATGATCGACCCAATAGGCAGTCCTATTGAGCGTAATTCAGATGCTAATCTTGCAAAAGCCGTCACATTAAATAAATTTAACATATTTGTAAGGGTTTCGGTCCGTGCGTGCAAAATGCATTTATTTGCATATCAAGCCAATAAACGTTTTGACTCATTCACCTGTTTTCACGCACAATGTATACGAAATGCGATGCTGTTTAACGACTAGCGTACTCTTAATTATTATCTTTTGTCTGTTAAAATAGTTCACAAGTCGTAACGAGTCGTATTTTGTTTTGGAAACTGTACAATATAAAATATTTTAACCTTAATATTACTTATAAGAACTTATGAAACTTTTCTTTTTATTTTGAATTTTTTTGTATATATTAATGATAAAATTTAGGTTAAATTAATAATTTAAGATAGTAATCGTTTTATAATATAAAAACACATAACCTTTCTATTATTTACGAGAACAAGCAGTACATATGCATTAAAGTCTTACCCATAGAAAGTATCTATATAAGTTTTCTATTAATAGAATTTAATTTCGAATATAACAATAGTACAATCATCTAAAGTGTTTTAAAAACCAATTGTAAATATTTATAAAGAAATCATTTAGACCACTTAAACAACAAAGCAAATCCTTGTCATGTTAAGTGAATCTAAAGTTTACCTTAATGTATTCTAGTTTAGTATTACAAATTCAATACGGTTCCGTGAGTCAGCAACTTGTGAGCTAAATAGCAAATCTGAACAACGTTATACTAACGTTTAGCCTAAAAGCAAATACAAGCCAACTGTAATAGACATATTAGATTTGCAAAGCTCTTATATTAAATATTTGCTTAAACCAGCTTTGTGACTTATTTTATTTTATGTATGTTATAACATGTATACACATTTTTGATATGTTTATACAAGATATAAAAGGAAACATTTTAGAATTTTAATAATGTCAAAAGTCTTAATAATTTAAAAAATCTCCTTAAATGCATTATTCTCAATTGAAAAGAACAATCTTTATTTCGCAAACTTTGCTTTTAAACTTTAAAACAGAATCTTCGAATAAACAAACGGATCTTAATATATCAGGGAAGTGAAATAAAGAAATTTACATAAAGACGGTCTTTTCTCAAACAATTTCGTTATCGGCGGTTCCGGAGCTCGACGGCGATAACATCGCGTTAACTCGCCTCGGCAAATCGTTTCCTACACATAGAAAGCTGTATTTACAAATACCCAACACGCTTACCCTCGTATAAAAGACTTGTTTACATTTTACACCACTGATAGGTCAATCTCATGATAAGGTTGTCGTGCTAGTACAAACTTGGCTTGAACAAAGTATAAAATTTAGATCTTATCGGCCTAACGAATTACCCTACCGTATTAAAATAATATTATTCTATAAAACGTGGAGTGGCGCCATCGAGGCGTCATCGTGGAGTAAATGTCGCATTTCTAATGTTTGTGATAGTTTTACGTGCAAATCTTACTTGGAGGACTGTTTGCAATTATGGAACAGGTGTTTCTTTGATCTTGTTAGACATTGTGCGGCGTTGTGTGGTCGCCTAATAATATATGTAAAATAAATAGAAAGTGAGAACGAAATTGTTTGTCACAAGTTCTGTCTCAACTTGAAATTTACAAACAAATAACGCTCACACTACGTTATATTTATCAAAACATAGATAGTACATAATTTAACCAATGTGATCTCGATTGTAGCCACAAGTCATAACTAGCTTTGAAATTCCCGGTTCTGATCAAACCCTGCCAAACTTGAAGTCAAGGTAATATTTCAGAGGTTGGCTTAAAGTTGCGAACTAAAGTCTTGACGCCAGTGTTTGCCAGTGATCTAGGCAAAGTCAACGACTAACTTTAGCAATTAAATACACTTACGAGTCTCTCGCAATCCATATATGTGCTTTAATTATTGTATTTATTTATTTCATTTAATGTAAATATAATATATTAAAAGGTTTTTAAATCGGATGTGAGGACACATCGGAGAGAATGTATGAAGAGGTTGAGGATAGTGAACGAGGCGAAAGAGGTAGGCAGTACCGTAGTATTTGACGCTCCGTTCTCTCTGGCTACCCCGCTAGGGATACACTGTGAAGTTAAGTAAGTAAATAGAATATCTTATTTGGCGTAGTATGATTTAATAAGCAAATTGTTAATGCGTAAATATTGTTAATATTAACCTTGTATTTCTCTTAGGATGTTATGATCATATATAATATGTACAAAGATCATTAATTTAATTTATTCAAATCAATTAGTGCCACACATAATGATGCGACTACGTTAGTATTCAATAACAAATGTTATATGATCCTTTATAACTGATGTATAGTAGTTGCTGTACAGTAATAGTAAATAATTTATAATATAAAAGGTTACAATCCTTACCATGTGTGTTTAATAGGTATTCTTGGGTTTCGTACCTCAAATATAAAAAATGAAACACTTATAAGATCACTTTGGTGTCCTACCCCTTTGGTGGACCTATTAAATAAAGGAAAATATACTATAATGAAAATGCATACGTCTAGTTGATGACATTTTATTTTTTAATTCTCGCTCTCCTGTTACTTGTAATTTGTATATTTGTGTCTTGCTTCGGGATATGAAATATAGGCACAATACGTTTTTTTAAATTCATATTACGTCGCATTGAGGTCGTCGTGGCGCAAGCTCATGAGTGTGCGACTGTAAACGCGAAGGTTGTGGGACGATTTCCATTCGATAATGGTACCGAGACAAAGCACGGCGTTGTGTTCCGCCATTAAACACGCAAAAGTGGGAAAAAGAAGGAAGTGTTTTAATGGTAAGGAAATTTTATAAAACTAAGTTCCCAGGTTTACTCTGCCTACCCTGCTATGTGTGGGATACAGCTAACCCTAAAATAAAATCATAATAATTTGCTTGTAATTACTATGGGCATAATGAACGATGTCAGTAAATCATTTCTTAATAGCCTTTATGCATTTTCTCATCCTTTGCGAAATATGATGTCGGCTTCTTTATACGTGCGTTCACTGGATAGCGGATCGTAAACAGTGGCATTCGAAGGTAAGCGTTAAGGTTGGTTGTTCCCTTTTTATCACCTCTTTTACGAGCCCTCAGGGCGCCCGACGTCTGCACTCTACATTATTTCCTCCTGAACAGGATCAATTATTACCCATTTCGATAACATATACAGAAATATATTTTTATATGTAAATTAATTAATTTTTTTTTTAAATGGATGGAAGATATAAATAATTGTTAGAGAAATAAACTCAGTAAAACTGCTATCGATATAGAATACTCAATAGCAAAATTTAACTTTGCCAATTGTTTTTAAAATGAAACATTTGAGATGGAAACGATGACGTAGATTAAAGGCAATCAATCAATCAACAGACAAATAAATTCTAAAGAAGCATGTTTAAAGTTCAAAAAACTGAACCTTGAATATAACCTTGATTTATATTTCAAATCATTGATATATGAAATGGATTTAATACAATAGGATGGCGTAGTATTTTATTATTAGCCATCTTCATTTCATCTCCCGTTTGGTGACGTATCAGAGACACATGACTTCCCCACTTTTCATAATATGAAATAATATAACTATATTTATGTTTCATTTCATAATATTTATTTAAATTTATATTTTCATTTCTTCGTTCTGGTGTCGTGACAAAGCACGGAGTTGAGTTCCGCCACGCAACACGGAATGTCTCCAGAATTCGGCGGAAAATGAGGAACGGAGTGGTTTAACACTAGGTCCACTCTGCCTACTCTGCTGTGAGCGGGATACAGTGTGAAGCATAATCTTAGACGTAAACATCAAACACGACATTTTCCGTCAAATTTACAAAACATTACCAATCTTGACCACGCCTTACTCTGTCCTTAGGTAGCAATTGAAAACAAATTATTGTCTCGAGCGGAAATCCACAACCGTCACGTCGTGATCACAGTTAGACTTTCCACCACGACTCCACCTGATAAAAAAAAGATAAAAAAAAAATCAACAGAAATAGAATCCACAAAGTACAATAGAAATAACCTTTATTAAGCGATATCCGTTGTCCACAACACGCAATATTCGTACTAACTGTGTATCCATCCGTGTATACTATAATTAGCATGCTATTAAACCGCATAGCTCTGATTTGATTAATGACCGCCGGTCGGGTGCCAGATCCGTGCCAGCTGATGCGTTGTTTTTTACCCATATGGTGACATGTCGCACTAATCACGTACGATAGCGAAATCAGATGGATTTAAGTACCATCTAAGATATTTTGTTTTGTAGCTCTTATAAATGAATTGATTTAGTATGTATATTTTTAGGGGTGCATTTATATAGTGCTTTAAATAAAATTAAAATAAATTATAAAGTCGTATTGGATTTTAGATTTTACAAGAAAAGCTGTTTTATATAAGTAATATAAATCCTTTATACCATTTTAAGCGACGCACAGTGGGGCCGATACACCCAAAACGTATCCAAAATTCAAAAATGTAAAGTAATTTCATGTTATTCTTATTATACCATATATTTAGAATACTAAACAAGGTATCATTTGACAGTAATAAAATATTTTATAACAAATTCAGTTTATTATAGCAGTGAAGTAAACTTAAGTACTTAAGTTATTTTGTTTTTAGTAATTTACATGCAAATAAGTGCGATTTCTTAATAAACTGATTTATTTTTGGTATTATTTAGATATGGAAGAGTTATCTTCAGGTAGGTAACAATATTTTAGTGTTTTTTCATTTTGATTATGTAAATATTTTCTAGTCCGTGAAACAAAATAAACTTTATAACTCAAGTTATGGTTTTTTAAACACTTGATGTTCTGTTTATAATCTTAAAAAATAATAGCCTTAAATAGTAACACGTCTTTCGACACTATAAAGGGAATCAAAAATAAGGGAATAAAAAAATAGCCTTAAGAGGGGGGCAACATTAAAGCCGCTAGTTCAAATGAGGTATCAGATGAAACGGCTCGGCTAAGCTAAGTCTGAATTTCAGAAAAAGCTCGAGACCTCCATTTTTTATACAGGACAAGGACTTGTCCGGTTTTTTTTCTTTGAAACTATTTGTCTGTTAAGAACGTCTAATAAATTATTATGAATTCAATCAGAAATAAAACTTATAAGTATAATGAAAAGTTCTAGGATGAATAATCTCATACAACGATAATTTAATTAAATTAAAGAGCTGAAAAACGAACTAATTCTGACGTGGAGTATACGAAAGAGGAATTGAGTGCTTCAAGGTCTCAATACAGATTGAGATTGGCAAAATCTGCAAAAAAAATGTATTAATACCTAATAATAGCTTGAGGCTTTAATTACTTTTCTACGTACGTGTGGCAAGCAATCCACAGAATTACTTTACGCTGCTTGTATGAGTGTAAAAACTAAAAGTCAAGTACATTAAGGATATTTATAATCATCTTCAACAAGTTAAAGCTTATAACAAGTAAGAAACTTAACAGAAATCCTTCGGGCCATAAGAGATGGTGACCGCTGAAGATCTCCTTGACCAAGGTTCATCATCTTGGTTGACGATGATTCTTCAACATATCTTTAAGAATTACCCAATATGTTATAAGTCTAGAGGGTTTATTTTTTTAAGATTATTTGTTTAATAAGAATAATGTGATGTGCCTTTGTAACATTAATAAGAAAATATTTTTACCAAAATTAAGTTTATTTCTAAAAGACAACATGTCTTTAATACCACTCGATCAATTTTAGAAAGACTAACTGGTTTAGTATATTTGATGGTACAAATGAGGTTCCTTTGCTCCATTGTGCGACGTTCAGTTCCGCCAATCAACACCCAATGCCTCAAAAATTCGGCGGAAAGTGGGTAACGTTTCTTACGTTTACGTAGTTATTAGGTTAGCTCTGTATAACCTGATATATGCGGGATATAGCGTGAAGTTGAAAAAGAAATGCTTAAAGAACATCGTAAAATATAGGTACATAATATAAAGTCCTTTAGCTTGTTCAATCCCTTAATAGCACTGTTGCTAACACTATCGCTCCGTTATGAATAAACTAAGTATAATACTCCATAAAGATAGAGCGAAAAAAGATGACATCAGTACAAGATTTTGAAAGTTTTTAGCACAACAATAAGATTTTAGCACAACACCTCATGTGGTTGTCAAAGTTATGTGAAATATATGCAAACCAAAATATTTTTTAAACAGGAAATGCAGATAGAACTTAGTGAAAGATCACTCTTTACTTTTTACAAAAATATTGACTCTGCCTCCCTATAATATAGCGTCAAATATCGGACTTTTTTACTTTCTTTTAACAGATATTTGATATACATTTATTGTACGTATTAGGGTGCGACTAAAATACGCCGCGATAATAAACCTTATGTGAAGATATATACTACGAAACACACAACATGTGATTTAAACGATCAAATTTTAATACAACACTTAGTACTATTAACGTTTCTATTTTAAGGAGCAACGGTAATGACGGCACAAGTCACGCACTGGTCTATTTGTAATCCCAATATTGATACAAGGAGCTGTTTGTGTAAGTTGGCTTTGGTATACCTTGTTTATATTGATGTGACTATCTGCAAACATTGCACTGACATCTGGAACTTTGGACCTCGTAAATACTCTACAGCTGCACAATTGCATTTGTTAATAGAATATATCTGTACTAATATTATATATATATCTACAAAGTTTTGTTTGGTTGATCGAACTAATCTCAGGAACTAGTCGTTTAAATTCAGAAAATATTTTAATATTGGATAATCAATTTATTAAAATTATAATTATTGAGGAATGTTATTAACTATATTACCTGTACCTGTATGTGTCGTATAAATCGTTAGTTATTTCTGCTGCAGATAAGAGCTGGTTTTATTATATATATGTATTTATTTGTTTAAATTCTATGCATTTCAAAATGTACAGAATACTTTAGTTAAAGAAATAATTTATGCATAATTATATTTTTTATAGAAACTATTTATGATCCATTTTTTCCCTACTTTGGCTAATTTTATTTAATAATTTAACTGCGTTGAGATAGCGTTTAAATATTCCGTGATACATTTATTTTGTGCTTTCTCGAGTAAATTGTAATTAAAATTGTTTATTAATATGAATAATAACAAATACCTCCCAAACAACTTCGTTATAAAGATGTAGTAACGAGAGACGTTAACTGCTATTGAAAAATATGCATTACTATGCATATTTAAACGTTATTTAAACATGATTTGTTTTGTTTTGTAACAATAATAATAACAATTTGTAACAATAATTATTAAATAATATATTGTTAGCAAACTCGTGTAAAGTATTGTTATTAGGTGATAACTATCACTTATTGCATTTACATAGTATCTCTATCCATATAGCTTAGAAAGATATAAACGATATGTGTTTTATTGTTTTTTTTAAATGTTACATTGAATAGAAAAGGTGTAAGTTCTAATCACTAAAATATATCACTTAAATTATAAGAGATGCTTATCATTTTTCTTTATTTCTTACAGGTAATCAACTGTTGATAGGCGGACACAATAAACTTTATATCTTTCAAGATTTTACATGGTAAGCAGTTGGAACTTAGTTCTTTTTTATATAGTAGGCAGAGGGAAATTAGTGTGAAGATTTATGAAACATAGCGTTCTTTAACTTCACGCTGTATACCGCACGTAGCAGGGTTGGCAGAGGGAGCTAGTGTTAAGACACTTCGTCATACATTATCCGACGAGTTCTGGAGGCATTGCGTGTTGAGTGGTATAACTCAACGCCGCGCTTTCCCTCGTTGCAAGAGAGAAAAAACAAAAATAATAAATATTTGACATTTCCTCTAGTGGGAGTCGAACCTACAACCTATTGCGCTTACAGTCGCACGCTTGCGCCCCTGCACCACGACTGGCCACATCATTCAGTGGCGGAACTCAACTCTACTTATTCTCTACCTTGTAACCAGAACGAGCAAATGAGATAATGCATTCCCCCGAGCGAGAATTGAACCTATAACCGTCGCATTCATATTCAGATACTGTACCACAGAGGCACAATTACCTGCCTAGAATAGTTACGGTACACATATTAATTCTCATACCAGAGTGGGCATCCAATTATATTTCATTATATATACGTCTAATTTTAAAAATAATGCCTCCATTGTTTTTATATAAAATCATAAAGTGACGGTGACATTTTTCAAGACAAATGTTAATTATTTCTTTTAATATATAGAATTGGTTTAATTCATTATTCGTCTCTATTCTTATTTTAATAATGTGTAATAAATTCTATTGTCGTAGGCTTATTATCATTATCTTTGAATAAATGGAAATGAATTCGCGTGACTGACTGTATACAAAGCAAAGTTTTTCGCGAGTTCCACATAATTAAAAATGTTTGATAATTTTTGAAACTTCATAATATTTGTCATTTTGTGAAACAATCCATTTCTCATATCTCCGGTCAGACGAAAATCATATTAAAATTAAAACATTAAAATAAAGCACGAAATAATGACGAGATGAAGTGATAGTTGAAAGGAGGTTTTACTGTCTGTTTATGTTGAAACACTGCAGATAAATTTTATAGCTTTTAAATAGATATATATTGATGGAATTTAGCTGTAGTTTTTATTTTATAGTTCCATAAAATACGACCTATAAAAAGGAAATTGGATACTTTATTATCTATAGGCAAGAATATTTATGATAGACAACAAAGGGTGACTCAAAGGTGCATTGTTTAATTTTTTTTTTAATAATCCCACCTAGTGCTGTGCTATGATAATTAGATTATTTAAGATGTTCCTAGGTTAAGCGAATTGAATTAAGATTTCTAAAGCAATTGACAAGTGCTAATATTTCATGCATAATAATTACTTACCTCGCTAACTTTTCCCGTTGTATAATTCACTTAAGTAACAACATTGATGGGCAAACTTGGCAAAGTCGATTCAGAGGCATCGAAGGTTCGTTATTTTTATTTTACCGGCGACACAAATTGAGGTCTTTTTTATAAGAATATTCCTGTTACTTGGTTTAACAAACTTTCAAAGTGCTTTTATTGAATTTTCTCAAGTTTTGATAGGTTCTCTGTCGATTTCTCCATTGTTGCTTTTTGTTGAAAAGTTAGTTGCCCTAGTAATTTGGTAGCAAACATTGTGTGTTTTTCAAAAATGTAAATAAGTTAATACACAATCGCAAATAAAATTTACAATGAATGCTCTTTTACTTTTTTATATACCTAAAATGTATTTAAAAATTACAATGTTATTAGTGCGGCGTTGAGTTCTGTTACCCATCGTATAATGTTTCATAACTTGAGCGGAAGTATGGGACGGTGTGTTTTAACGCTAGGTTCCTTCTGCCTACTCTGCGCGAAAAAGCATGAAACATTCCACTTAAGTATGTACTGTAAGTATGGACGTTTTTATAAAAGAAATAAAGCAGCTCCTTGTTTCTAAACAATGTCATTTTAAAAATCCTATTATATTTTATTTGTCGTTAGATTCTCGTTAGGAAAATTGAATGAAATAGCATGTCCTTTACGCGTAAGTAAGAGTCCAGTCCGCTTGTTTTCCTTTATTTTTCTTCTATTATATTGTGGCATCTTATTTCCAAGTAACCCAATAGGGAAAAGGTAAAACGATTTGACTTATTCAACTTTTTTTTTGTTGATATAATAATAAAATAAAACTTTTCAGGCTTAAGCTGTACTTGAAAACAATATTTAGTTGTAATAAATATATTTGTTCATATATAAATATTTGTTAATACATTTTGAGGCCAGTCGCAGCTTACAGACATAAAGTGTGATTGTAAACGCGACATGTTGTGGGTTCGATTCTCACTCGAGGCAATACCTCGAAATATTTCCATTTTCTTTGCTCTGGTTCGAAAAAAAGCAAGACGTTGAGTTCCTTTATTCAACACGCCATGTCAGTCTTTGCCTCGCCTGCTGTGTGCTAGATACAACATAACGCAAAAAAAATATTATACATATAATGTGCAGCTATATTTCAGTAAATGAACTTAACGGTGTAATTCATTTAGTAGTGTCTCTATATTCTTAAATTAAAAAAAATAATTAAATTAGCTTCACGCTATATCCCGCACACAGCAGGGTAGGCAGAGGGAACCTAGTGTTAAGACACTCCGTTCCCCACTTTCTGCCAAATTCTGAAGGCATTGCGTGTTGAGTGGCAGAACTCAACGCCGCGCTTAACCTCGACACCAGAGCGAAGAAATGGAAATATAAATTTAAGTAAATATTTCATCTCCTCGAGTGGGGATCGAACCCACAACCGGTCGGTTTTGCAGTCACACCTCGTGCCGCTGCGCCACGACCGGCCTCTATATTCTTAGAATGTAGTATACAAAAAAACCGGACAAGCGCAAGTCAGGCTCGCCCACTGAGGGTTCCGTACAAAATAGAAGATCTCGAGCTTTTTCGGAAATTTAAGCTTAGATGGAATCCTTTCATTTGATACATCACTGGAACTAGCGGCCTTAATACCAATTATTTTTTTTTATATTTTATTTATTTAATAATTTTGCCCCCTTTTAAGGCTATTATTTTTAAGATTGAACTACAAATGTATAGTTTTCAGATTTTTTTCTGAACTAGTACTACCTATAGATGCTACCTGACAAATATCATAATACTAAGTCAACCGTAACTACCCTATTCATTTTGATTCCCTTTATCATGTCGAAATACGCGTATTTTTTCACCAAAGTGATCTTATAAGGGTTCCTTTTTTCCTTATAAGGTACGGAACCCTAAAAATGTGCAATTTAAAAAAAATAGTCAACTTAAAAATATATATAATAATCCCATATAAATAAGGTTTTCAGGAATCCTCCAAAACTATGTTCACGCATACAGTAACATTTGTGAATGATAAATTGGTTAAAGCTTCGAAGTTTGTCGCCAACGTGTAATTAAATGCTCACGGCTTAACAACCGTTTATTTAAACTTTAGTAGCTACTCCTAACTTGCTTGTCATATATACTTAAGTGACAAGATAAACGACACGCATCTTAGTATAGTCTAATCCAGTTGTATAATTATAATAAAACTTTTATAAGAAAATATTATATGTGGGATATTTACAAAATTTAATATAATTGTTTAGAAGCCTAAATAGATCATTCTGAATTATTGTATAATTCCAAAAATATCACATACATGTTTCTACCTATACATACATGTCATACTAATAAATTCCTTTTTGAACTTAGTTAATAACAGTTAGTTTATACCTGAAAGTTTGCCATGTACTTACTTACATAGTCACTAAGTGAATGTTTCGCAAGTTAGTAGTTTGCTTCATAGGATTTAATAAAAGAGCATAATTAATCAAATTTAAAATCTTACTTCCTCTCTTATGTCCATAAGGAATAGCTAATAACTAAAATCATATTAAATTTTAATCAATTTATCACACTTCTACTGCTCTTGAGACCGTTGTAGCTCAGGGGCGCAAGCGTACTATTGTAAACGTGATGATTGCGAGTTTGACTCCACACTAATATTTAATGTATATGCATGCTGTATCCCGTACATATGTAACTGATAGTCAGAGAGAACCTGGGAATGTCGTGTTAAAACACTCAGTTCCCGTAAAGATGCCTACGTTCCGTTCTCTCCGCGGTATTGTGGCGGAACTCAACGCTGCACTTTGCCTCGTTACCAGAGAGCGAGGAAATAAAAATATTAAATATTTCATTCCATGTAGTGGGAATCGAATCCACAACCGTTGCGTTACAGTCACACGCTGGTTGGCACCAGCACCACGACTAGCCTCAATAGATCACAATACTTGGATATTATTGTTAAGAAGCTAGTAACAGTGATGAAGTAAGCCATACAGATAGCTCTATGCAAGCCTCTATTTGCAAGCGAATCACGTACGTAGCTTTACAGGAAACTCCTGCCGCTAACCAAATGTCTACCGTTTCGGAAATCTGTGAGTGTATGGATGACTGTCAATCGGATATACGGAACATGTACCTACTGCAGGAGAACAGTAAAAGCATTCCTGCTAGTCAGTTCTTCGAATAATTAAGTAGTCATGTCTATTCCTTTCCCAATAATAAGTTTAGTTGAGTTGAGTGAAAATCTTACAAAAATAACATGCTTTTGTAAAAAAATAACTAAAAAGTAAATTTGTATTTGTATATTTTTAAATAATGTAAGTGTGAAAAAAAATTGTTAATAAATTTGTAAATAAATAGTTTTTAAATTTTCCATTGACACCATGCACTTCAGTTTCGTACAATTTCAGAGTAGTTACTTTAGTTTTTTAACTTTTATAAATTATAAGTTTTAATTCCCGTTGACCGTTGAATTCGACCGCCGTTTTTTTAATATTATTGCGCGAATCAATCAGTTTTTTTATATTATAGGATTCTCATCGGTTCTTGATTAATATGCAAAATTTCTAATTAATCCAACGTTTTAAAATTCGGCCGGATTATTCGGATATGGGACCATCTTGATGCTGTCAGACGGCGGCCAAATGTATATTACATATATGCAGTGTTGTGGGTTCGATTCTCAATAAGCATAATTAATTATTTTTATTTCCCCGTTCTGGCAGACAAAGCAAGGCGTTGAGTTTTAGCACTCGGTACGCAGCGTTTCATGTTTGGGATGTTTTATTTACGGCAATTTATTTATTTTTATTTTTATCTATACATAATGATAATATTTAAGAAACAATTATAAGAAGATATTTTTCGTAACAAATGTATTAAAAATAATGATAAATGAAAGTAACAGCTAAATTACTAAATAATTTGCGTAGATATATTGAAGTCGTCGTGGCGCAGGGGAACAAGCGTGCGACTGTAAGCGCGTCAGTTCTGGGTTCGATTCCCACTCTGGAATGAAATATTTAACATATTAATTTCCTCGCTCTGGTAATGAGGCAAATCGCGACGCAAAATTCCGCCACCCATCACATAATGCCTCAAGTATTAGGCAAAAAGTGGGAAACGGAGGTTTTTTAATGGAATGTAAAAACACGAGGTTCCCTCTGACTACCCTCCTACGTGCGGTATACACTGAATGTGTGAAGTGAATCTAAAAAAAGATAAAATATATTGAAACATAAATAGTTTCTTAAAAAAATTCATGCGAATAAATAACATCCGAGATGTTTTTCTAGGAAAAGTATTTGGGCAGCTGTTTGCATGGAGTTCAGCGCTGTTGGACTCGAATTTTTAATTAAGGGAACAATTTTTAAAAGTCGTGATTGCGCGGGTCCAACAAAAACTTTGCCCTCTTTTTTCCCGCAGATTAAGGTCGACGTCACATGGCGATATTAGAGAAAACGCGTACTATGTTTGATTTATTTTTACGTATTTTTGACTAAGTATAAGTTTTTCTTTCCCAAATATATATATTGGTGTTGTTGAGGCAATAGTGGCGAAGCTTAGCGTTAAGTTGTTAACGTGAAGCTTGTGGATTTTATGTCCTTGCTTTTGTAACAAGATATAGCGTGGCGTTGAGCTCCGTTACGAACATTGGACGGTGTGTAGAGAGCAGAATATTTTAACATTAGGTTTCGTCTGCCTGTCCAAATGTAGCTAAAACAAAGACCATGAAGCTAAAACAAAGTAGATCTATTGGTATATACTAAATAATTAAAGACGTTGGTTAATAAATCAATTGAGACTCAAAATACTATTTTTAAAAGCATAAGTAACAGTTAAAGTAACAAATTCTATTATGTTTCAATTTAAAATAAATGTCTCACTTTTAAAGTGAAAAAACCTCCTTCCATGTCTTCATAAAAGGTGCCTATAAAAGGTAGGCTTTTATCGCTTGCTAGGGGAAAAATACTTACAACAAATATACTTTAACAACCTTTAGAAGAACGTCCTGTTAAAGTTTAAAGTACACTCTAGCTTATAATATTTTTGACTATTATTTTATATCCTTAGATAATATTAAGAAATAAAAACAGCTTATATGATTTTATGCTAAGTTTTTTTCTGAGAGTATTGTAGAGTTTGAGTAATGGTAAAAATGTCCACAACGGAAGTATAGCACCTATTCCACTGCAGTGCATAGTCCGACAAGGGTATATCAAGACCGACATGGTATTAACATCAACTCGGCATTATTATATCCTTCAGTGCCGAAAGTTTTCGACCAATGTGTTTACCTATGGCGCTGAGACGTGGCCCTTCACCGCAAGCCTTATTCACAGGCTTAACCGACACCGACATAGTTCTCAAAATCTGCAAGTGGAAGAGAGGCAGGCCATATTGTCAGGAGGACAGACAATCGATACGGAAGAAAGGTCCTCGAATGGCGACCACGTCTCGGCAAAAGGAGCACGCCGCCATCCAACCTGGTGGACCGACGGCCTAAGGAAGACAGCAAGAATCTGCTGGTTTCATAGGCGCAGGACCGCACTGAGTGGAGAGCATTAGGGAAGCCCTATGTCCAACAGTGGACTTTGAGAAGCTGGTGGATGGAAATAAATAATATATTTTTAACGTAATGAGACTTAATCCGTTTAACGTTCAAAATTTGTGACGTTGATAATATTTTTGAATCTCCTAAATTTCTGACTGACAAGTTTGTAATATGCATGTTGCTGTCTCTTGAAGAATAAATGTCATGAAAAATCGTTAAATATCGATGTGTGAGTACAGCCATTCATTTTGCTTAACCTCGGACCAGGTGACCTGTCGATGACCAAGTCGAACTACAGCTGGCTGCATTTTTAAATAGAATGTACAGTATCCAAACAAGAGGTAACTTTTTAGTATTTAGATAAAACATCCAACATTCTTTAAATATTCAGTTTTTTTATTTGAAGTTTTGAACTGTATTTAGTTAGTAAATACTTATTTATTATTTTATTCAGTTAGTAACTATTTGCTTTACTGAATTTACTATAGGTACATAAAATATACATACATATATATACTGTAAAAACCTGCCCCGCTTGATGGGACAGAAGTGTAAATGTAAAAAACCCGGTTAATTGCTAGTCGGAATCGGGCACCGAGGCTTCCATACAAATTTTAGAAAGTGGGGAACGTAGTGTCTTAGCACTAGGTTCCTTTTACCCAAGGCACCCTGCTTACACATACTAGATCTAGCGCAAATATACATTTTTAATTATAGTTGTAGCATGTAATACCTGACTTCAACTGAAACCTCTAGTCTTAGATTGACAATTTGAATGGCGAACTTTTCCATTTAACTTTCGGATACCAAACTTTACGACATTCTTTCAGACAGCTTGCATTGTCAGGATTCGATGTTACAAATGAAATTTACATGATAATTTTCCATCTAAAACGAAAATTTATAAGTGCGTAGGAATTTGTACGGTAGGTTTATACTGATATTTAAGGCGTTGTCATATAAAATGCTTAAAATAATTCCAGACCGTCGTGGCCCGGGAGTACACGTCGTATACGAGACAGGCTGTGGATTCGATTCTTACTCGAGAAAATGAAATATTTGGTATTTTCATTTCCTTGCTCTAGTAACGACGCACAGTGCAGCGTTGATTTCCACCACTTAACACGCCATGCCTCCAGAATTTGACGGAAAATGGTAAAGGGAACTGTCTTAATGGCATAGAGTATCTTAACACTAGGTTCCCAGGTTTCCTCTGCCTCTCCCGCTACGTGTGGACACAGTATGAAGATAAAAAACGAGAAAAAAAACATAGTAATTATAATTAAAATATTGCACCTTAATGAGAAATTTACTATTTTACTGCTTTAAATTATAATACAAATAATATATACAAAAAAGTAAACTACAGTATGATAATAGAGTTTGTTATAACTTTCCTAAACAATGTAGAGCATAACAACTTGATTTGAGTTAGTTGTAGATTTGGTACCAGAAGACCTGTCTTTCCCAGCCTTAAAACTAATGCATGAATGTTAGTGTTGTTTACGATTTAGGTAACCAAAATTGAAACTTTTTATTATTTAAAGTGGGAAAATTTACAGAAAAATGCTCTTTACATTTTTTGGTCGTTCAGGATTGCGAGAGCAAATTGATACATCAAATATCCCAGTTGTAAATTTTGGAACCAAAGATCAAATAAAAAGAGATATTTATTATTAAATGCTCCAAGACATTGTTTATGCTATAAAAACGGAACAAAAAGGAACTTACTTATAACGCTTACTCAGTATTCTCTAACTCATATAAATACAAATGAATGTAAACATTTTTAGGTGTTTTATTAATGGACAGAAGTGATGACGAAATCAATTAATTTCTTAGCTACTAAGAAATTAATCTTTAAGTTAGTTTCTTCCTGAATGGTTCACACTAATCTAAAGATAATCCAAAGATTTATAACTAAAAAAAGTGTAATCTCATATAAAACTTATGAGTACATCGCAATACGGAGATAATAATGTAGATGTTATTAATAAGCCGCGACGTGGGATTTATCACGGCCGCATTGTATGGAACTGGTATGCCCGGATTCATAGCCCGCTCTTTAAATGACGTTGGTGTATTGCATAGAGTCCTGCGAATATGCTATTATGCTTAAATGAAAACTCGGTTTTGAAGAGGATTGTTTAATGTGGGATTGTTTTAATTAAATGACATAATGTGAATATAATATTTTATTAAATTGTGCAATTAAATTAT